>JAPZPB010000259.1:0-55037 GCA_037952635.1 Bryoglossum gracile | reverse complement strand
AGCTCTTGCTCGCCCGCGGGGCTAATATCGATGCTCAGGGTGGCGGCTATAGCAATGCACTCCAGGCGGCTTCAGCTTGCGGACACCCGGCCATCGTCGAGCTCTTGCTCGCCCGCGGGGCCGACATTAACGCTCAATTATAAAAGCAGGTTATGCAGCTCGGCAGCTGGGTTGGGTTCGGACGGCTGCAGATGGAGGAACGTTACCTTACTATGCCTCTAAGGCCGGGCACCTCAAGATCGCCCAGCCACTGCTTGCCAGAGGGCTCTGAAATTATTAAGTAAGTTCTATTCTTTTTATTTTTATAACTTTAATAAAGAGGGGCCTGGGGGAGTTGAGGTCTATATAGTTGCATACACGTGATTTAGCACACTTTTAATCTAGAAGATTCTAGCCGCTTCGAAGAACCACAAAGTCGAAATCAAGTAGATAAATAAATGCACTCGCATTTATAGGGGAAGGGCCAACGCATCTTCAAGCAAAGATAGTGAAGAGGGGGCAAGAGGCAAGATCGTGATCGAGGATCTGGTAAGGATAAGAGTAAATAAGAAAGGAGAACCAAAAGGAGTGGTATCGTTAAATATAAGTAGTTCAAGTATATGAATCGTTAATTTGAGTCAATATAAGTTGTTGTAAGCGTTGTATTGTATTGTATATGTAAAAGATTGGATGATTCCTACAAAAAGAGAATCCGACACATAAATATAAAGGATAGGGCCACGTGAGAAAATCACCTGATCTTAGCCCCGCTACATCAGGACCTTTTTATTTATTAGAGCGTTAGTCTCGGAATCAATCAATTCGAAGCACAGCCTACTAGGGTAGAAGCGCAAGAAGGATTTGATCCGACTATCTTTCTTTCTTTTACTGCTTGGTATAAAAAGAAGCATAATCTGAAAGCTGGGTGCAGATCCTGCAAAGCTGACAAAGTTAATAGCTATATTCAAAACTATATAATATGCTCTCAGCATATAGCTGTTTTTCTCTTCTTATTAATTCTGCCTTTTAGATTTGGGAGCTTTCCTTACTCTATGCAAAGACCCCCAAGACTTGCTTGCTATCCTCTTTTTATTGATTTGCTCTTCTTTTACATTGGTTTGTGCGCGTTATTTGATTTGGTTTTATATAGTATTGTGCGAAAGTAACTTACTTTAAACTTAGCACTAATAGAATTATAACGGTTTCTGATTTTGACCCTGCTTTTACTATAAATCACGTGGCTAGCACCGAGAGAGAAGTGTTTGTTACTAAAGCGCTTATAGTGATTACTAAGAACTCTTGGATTGGTTTTGTAAAGAGTAAGTCGGGGCTCGAATTGCTATTAGCAAAAATATAGATGAGTAATTATAGACTAGTACAGATTTGCTTTGCGGCTCCACAACAGTCTTGCCAAACTCAGACTTGCTATATTTATCGGCCCAAGTTTGGGTCACGGAGCTTGTCTCTAGTTTTTCGCCTTCGAGAAAATTCACGTAGTGATAGTAAGTAATACTCTCTGCCATCTGTATTTCCCTCAAAGGACCTCAACCCGTGGCTCACATCAACTCTCCGAGAATCTATGTAGCAATTTTATTTATCAATTAAGTATGCCGGCCTCGATTATATCTAAGCGGCAATAGCCCCATCATAGTCGGCACCATTCGTGCCATTAGCAATTGTGTAGTTGCCAAAACAGGCATAATCGTAATTGCTCAGCTCATATGCCGTCTCCTGGCTCTTTGAGAAGCTGGTAAGATCGCACATACCATCCACTCTTCCGGTATTAGAGTCCCCACACTCGCCGCCCCGGATCGTGTTCAAAGGCAAGATGCCGCTGTTAAGACGCATCCTGATGAATTTGTAGGGAGCGTTCTCGGGGTTATATCCGTACTGAGTAGGTGTGTATGCAGTGCGGTGGGCTTTGACGGGCGAGGGATCAGCAGATGAGCAGCCGATGTTCTCGGTGATGAGACGGGCACCGAAGGGAGTGAGGTTCGCGAGGTTAAAGTGGCGATGGGGGTTAGGTGGGAATTGGGTGAGGGATGGGGGATCTTTGAAGTAATCCATGGACATGGCGGTCAGGACGGAGATGATGATGTCGTCGTGGGAGAAATCGGCGTAGAACTTTTGGCCGAGGGGGAAGGTGGTGGGGTTGTTGTCGATGGTAGAGTTGACGGAGGTGTTGGAAGTGAAGATGTATTCCTTTTCGAGACGGGCGACGAGTTCTTGAAGGTAGCCGATTCCTTGGGCTCGGCCTGTGGGGTTACCAAAGGAGTAGTCGTAGTAGTACTCCATATCTAGGGTGTTCTCAAAGCCAGCCCACTCATCGGCAGTGAAGAGCAAGCAGAAATCGGATATTCCGATGTAGTTGGACTCATAGGCACATATACTCTGGAAAGCATATGTATCGTTGACTGTGAGTTCAAATCCAGCCGGAGCATATTTCTGCAGACGCTTTGTAGCTAGGCCCAGATACTTAGGCAAGTAAGTGAACAAGTTGGAGTCACCAATGTAGCCAATCGACTCCTCATTATCATTGAAGCAGCTGTCGTATGAAGCAAGAGTATTGTTCTCAGTTCCCCCTTCAGGAATATATACAATCTCGAAGGGAAAAGTCCAGTTGCTGAGAGTTGGCTCCGGAACGGCTTGGAAACTCGGTCCAAAGAATCCCAATGCCCAGGAAATTTGAGAGTTGGTGATTCTAGATTGGGTGGTAGTTCTCATGACGATTGGAGGGCGTGCCGTTCCATTAGGGAAGGTGGCGTTGTATTGGCGCTGAGCTTGACTGGCGTTGTAGAGTGTTCTCCCATAACGGTTCCAGAACGCTACACCAGACGCGAATTCAGTTGATCCACCAAGACCCGTGAGGAGACCGGTGTCTTGCATGATATACTGGTAGGAATTCAGGAAGGCAAGAGGGCCGGTGAACTCGGCGGAGGAATTGGCGATGGAGAAGTTAGACAGCTTTTCAGTAAAACGTAGATTGTTTCCTCCGTCATCGTCTCCGCCGGTAGGGAATCGCTGGGCATGGCGTTGAAGGGTGTGAACAGATTCCTAGACATATCAATTGCTGTCTAGTCTGGACGAGAGTTGTTCTTACGATCTGGCAGCCGTCCGGCAGCCCAACGTAGTCTACACCGAAGTAGTCGTCGTCATTGTCTGCATAGACAGATACTTGGCCCCAGCTCCTCGAGATTTTGTTAATATCGGTCTCGAGATCGACTGCGGCACGAACGCCAGCTGCAGTAAAAAAAAGAGCAGCAGAGACGGTAGAGAAATGCATATTGGCTGAGCCGCTGAGTTCTGGTAGGCAACTTGGAGACTTGGAACTTGTATTTTTATTGTGGGAGGTAACTTCTTTTGTAGCTAGGTACTACTGTACAGTACTAGCGAACAAAACTCCGCTCTCACTGGGTGCAGATTATTGTAACTTACTGCACGTCTGCGCTTGAGCGGAGGAGTCTGAGATGGCAGCCAAGTTAGGGCAGGATCGGCAAGTGAGAGACTTCCCACAAGTACAGTACTTCTCACAAGTGCTGGTCTACAGTCCATGGCGGCTAGAAACCTTTCCTAGAGAAAAGCTGAGGCAGGACCGGAAACTGCTGTCTTTTGAACCAAGATCTGCGTACTTGGGGGATAATTGGAAATTGCTTGGCACGATGCTTCCAACCTTACTTAGACTGCTATAAGACCCAATCCAGAATTTCTAGAATTTGGATGCCCTCTGGCCCGAAGAAGAAAAGGGTGACGTTGCGACTGTCCTGTAAATAACAGCCCAAGTTACTGTAGTACAGGATCTAATCTTCAAAAGTGGGGGGGGGGGCTCGCCAGAGTCGACAAGGCTTGTTTTGACAGTCGTCAACTCGTCATGGAACATTTATGGCCCGAGATAAGGAAGATTGGACGATTTGACAGTTAACTAGGAGGGAAAAGTCGGACGAGCCGCCTTCCTTGCTCGTCCTGGCAGTCCCTCAATTCTGGGTGATGGCCGTCGGGTTGGCTTGGGGTTCAACCTGAGGATTCAACGTCATGAATCATGAATCGCAAATCATGAAGATTATCGAGCCTTGACTCCTCAAGACAAGAGGCTCACGGGCATTCAAAACATAAGGTGTTAGATTAAAGAATATCTAACTCTTCTTGAGTGTCCAATATATGCATGCCTTCTAGTGATACTGCACTGGTATTGAAGCTGTCCTGATTGCTAAATATCTCGGGGATCTCGAATATCCATGTCTCTCTAGATGCTGGACCTGCGGGAGAAGTGCATTGTCAAGGAGGGGCAGGCAATAGATAGAGGAGCCCTCGCGATCTGCCGAGCCGCATATATATCTGCCTACTCGCAAACGTGCTAGCCAATCACGGCCAACCCATAGAACTAGCTTTTGATATGCCGCGAGCAAAGTGCAAAAATTCTCTTTAGCCCCATATAAAATAACTGGTTTATATAAAAGCTATAAAATATCTTTAGAATATAATATTTCTTCACAATATAATCATTTATAATTAAAACTTTATATTAAACAAATATTTAAAAAGGTATTTAAATTTAAATCTATAATCTCAGTGCTGCGGTTTGCCCCCCCGGGTTTGGCGTCCCGCCGCATCGGGCAAGGCGCGCGCACGTGCAGCCGCCGCTTTCAACGTCTATAAAAATCTCGCTCACAGCTGCTCGACCATCTTCTTCTTTGATCTGTTCCCAACACCCCCTCATTCAGCCGTTTAACCTCGTCATACGCCGTCGACCCCCAGCTGCATAGACCCGCTTCAACTGCCCCCTTTATTGCCCTCACCGCAGCCGAGAACGACGGCACAGCCTGATTGAAGCCAGAATCCTCGATCTCCCCCGCTGGGTTCGATGGTGTCAGGCGTCTACGATGGCGATCATTGCTCTGGGGTCAGTTGGAATGCTTAGAATACGAGCATGAGCATAAGCATCGGCTCTTCTCCCTCTCTCTCGCTCTTCACCGTCGCATCGTCACAACATTCACGACAATGCCGTTTCGGTGATGACGACGATGTTGGTTTGCTTTGGTAGTGCCTTCATGCGCTACGACCTGGCCAATTGAATAAATGCCTCACGACGACGTGGTTGACTTATGCCTAGCTGCCTGGATCTGGGCTGACTTGTGACGAGAAGGGCCGAATTCCGCCTTTGTGATGATGGTTGCAGGGGACGATTTGCATGAAAATTGCGAAGGGGAAGGTCATTTGCGCTCAGCCACGCAAAATCGGCTGCTTGCTCCAACCGATGCATAAAGTGATTGGGCTTGCACAGATTGACCGATTGCTACTCTATGTCTCGATCTTTGGCGGACGGCTGAGCAACAAGCATTGATGGCATTGCATGAATGATATTGCATCAGGAACGGAGCGAGTCCCGCTTGGTCACCGGCTGTGATCACCGACGAAGTGGCGTTTGAAGTGGATGGGATGAGAGCGCTTGTCAAGTTTGCACGAGTTGTTCTGCTGCGAGAAGATGGAGGAAATCCTGCTGTCACTCTCCCGGCAGTAGGTTAGGCCCTATGGAAGACCGGCATCTCCGTAAGACTTGGAGAGCTAATCTTTCATGCGCAGACTGTTTCACTTTGATCTCCTGGACAGACTGACGGCAGTTTTGAGCGGCAAAGCGAGGGTATGGGCAAAGGAAGACCAAATTCGGCAAGGGGTTGCTCACAGGTTTGATATTTAAACTGCTCGATTCCCCCAAATAAATTTTCTTATGCATATTCAGACCGCTTACTTCTCGCCTTATTTCGTGATGGCTACTATTAATGGCACAAATTTTATTCACTTTGTACCTCCCTTCTCAAACATCCCATTTTCCAAACACAATTCTTGGTCTGCTGAGCCTAGCGGATCAATCCATACATCCAACATCAGCGGCAGCCAGAAAATACGCTGACCTACCGCCACCGCTCACTCTGAATTTCGAGCTGAGATAGATAAACAAGCCGTAGTGAGAGCTAAAGGTATGTGAAAAATTCATCAAAAGCGAATTGTTTCAACCTATAATTAAAAACAAGAGCGCACTTGCTAATGGTGACAATGAATTAGATGGTGATCACCCATCTCTCAAAGAATTCGGAACTACTCTGCATCTGTAGTTCTTAAGTAATGCCTTAAGAACCGAGTCCATTACTCAGCATGTGGAACGGCCAACTTCTACTGGAACTGGAACTGGAATGCAAGTCGACGGAACAAATCTAAAATTGGGCGAACGCCAGAGGGGTTGTCCGGGTAGGTACACTGGTTATTTTCCATGGCAAGAAACAGTCCGCTAATAATACACAGATCACGCGATGATTCTTGATGACGACGAGTCAAATGCTGGGGGGTATGGCCAAAGGCGCTCCTGATAATTTCGACACTAGGCATACTAAACCGGATGCGAGTCTGAATGAAGCCTTCACAACTTCTGAACGCGGCCTCAACACAGATCAATCAGCAAAATGTCGACGTCGTTACTCAGAGCATGTCAGTAGAGTCTACGCTCCACTTCCTCCCCAAGCCTTCCAGCGGCGATAATGGATGGACTATAGAGAATATAGCTGAATTGGAAAAGGAACTGGGTTTGGCTTTGGAAGAGGAGCTAGTGGAGTCATCATCGGAAGGCCACCTACCTACCCAAGTCCTCGCTCAACCGAAGCACTACAAAACGAGGCCCAGAGTCGAGAACGTCTTGAAACCACCGGTTGCAGACCAGAAGAGCTGCAAGTTACTTCTCGACATGACATATCTCGGGGTATTCAGGAGCAGGAGCAGGAGGAGAGTGAGGTGCTGGTAGCAGGGGGGGCCGTAGCTATGCCGCAGCAGGAAGAGCTAGTTTACCCAGCCATAGCTGAGGAGGATTTGGTCGGGGGCGGGGACATCTTTACAAATAAGAAAGCTACCAAGGCTCTGTCAGCTGCACAACTCAAGTACCCCAAGATCGACAAGCACCGTTATCAACTGCGTGGGATACGACTCCGGCAGCTTGCTAGACACCAGACAAAGACAAGACAATACCGAATTATATGGGGGAAGAATCCAAACAGGTCGGATTCTTGGTTCAATGAAAATGATGTACGAATGTCAATGCTATGGCCGCCTTGCAAACTAGACTCTCAAGACTTGGCTCAACAGTCAGAAATAGACATCTTCAGAGTTTGCGAGATGCGCTCTAGCCAAGGCAAGAAGGGTTTCGAGTATATGATCGATGCGTCTACTCTCGATGCCAGCACTTGGATTACTGAAGATCAATTGAGAATCTCTCCCTATCCCTCAATCCAAGCATATGCTTTACATTAATTTCTAGGTCTAACTTATTTTTTGGATTAGTTGCCGATTACTTCATAAATAGCTTATTCACTATTTCATCTTTTAATGACCATTTGGTTCTCATTTTGAGACCGATGCGTGTCTTCATCACAATCTCCTTTTGCATAGCTTGAACTATTCGGAAAACTCTCGAACTTCCCCGCAATATCGCGGAAAGCTAAGGTGGAGAGATAATTAATCTACCCTGGCGCATAAGTGAATAATCCTAGGGCAGATATGGGTTCTCGCACGGATTGGACTCAGTTTATTTGTTTCAAACACACCTAGCTTTGAAGTTCGTGCAGTCTTAGCATACCTTCTATAAACACAGGGGAAAGAATTAACAAACGAAAAAGTATTTCCAAACTCGGAGTTCTTAGCCAAGAGCTTGCTTTACAGCTTCAGAAAGCCCATGCCCTGTTATGAGTAAAAGTTCTAGAAATGTTGAGAAGAGATAAGGTTGTGATTTTGCTCCATTTTACTCGCCAGTAATAACAACCAACTATCCGTAGTGTTGTCTTCAAATTCGTGCCTCCCGTTCGCGGAAAAGCAAGGGCAACAACAATAGGTCAAAATATAATTTCAAGCGGACAGGAGTGTATCGTGTCTCACTAGCAACAGGTGCAAACTTTTGGCCTTCTCTAATTGGCAAAGGAAAGTGTTTTCTGATTTTTCATTCCTGGAACATGAGTGAGCAAGTTCTCGAAGTGAAATATTGCCCTTTGGTGCTACTAGTTGCTTACCGAAACTAAGAACTGCTATATATTCTTAGTACCGATAGGATCATGTCCAGCATCAGTATCACTATCGCCTTTGGAGATAGCACTGCTTATTCATTACCAGTGGATTCGCTCACTCTCGCTGCTTTCCTTCTTGGTTCCTCTGATAAGCTCAATGACAATAATCGTATTCTTCGTGAACTGGTATCAAGACACATAGTATCAGCCTTTGGTTACGTCAAAATTTAAGTATCGGGGACATGGTGACCAATATACACCAAGATCTTTGAGTACCCTGCACTTCAGCTGTGTTATCGAGTGCGAGGCCGATGACAAAATCGATTTTCCTGTATTGCATAGAGTCATGGCAGTTTCTTTAATAAACGTATTCTTGATGGTAATGAACAGGGAGACAGAGGACTATTACAACAACATATTAAATACTCGAGATAGCGATGAAGTTGAAAGATGGCAAAACCAATTCACATGGGACCTTGCGCGGCATTCAATCGCGGAAGAGCTTGTGGTTAGCATTCAAGAAGAATCTAGGAGACAAATGCAAAGTTATGGCTGACAAACGTCGAGATCAGCATCAAGTTGTAAGTTGTGCTGGGGATTGAGGCTTTTCCCCCGATAGAGTTCACTAATGCTTACGGGTTTTTCAAAGTAGGTTAAAGAAAGCCCATGGTGTTTCAATCGCTAAAGCTTGGGACTTCCAAGTTCATCCCCACGCCTGAAAGCATTATGGAAAGTCTAAGAGGGCATATGAAGGAGGGGCATGACGACCTCGTGGCGCTTGATGCATCGATTAGCGAGGCAGGTGCGGAGAGCTTGGCAAAGACCTTTGGTAGTACGAAAACCTTTGTATCCTCACGCAGGCATCCAATGGCTCCTAAGGAGCCACCATTTGAGACTGTAGTGGCCTAATAGCAGCGCCTTTGGATCATCTAGGTGACATGTTAAGGAAATTTCCTGATAAAACGATTAGCCTAATCCCATTTACTAAGCGATCTTATGGGGCTGAAGTTTGTTCTCAAAATGATATTGGAGTATTCGACCACTTTATTATAAGCGAACTAAGCTCAATAACTTTAACAATGGAATTATGTTGCGATTAAGTCCCTGATTTAGATGAGTTTGTGATATACCTTTTAACAGTTAATTAACAATAATATGCATTCTCTTCAAAAATTGTGTGAGCATTGATATTAAGTAGGGATGCCTAGGTCCCTCATCTGCTATCGTTTACCCATTTTGCTGGTCCATTTGATTTAGACTTCCAGTACAATGGTTCCATGTATTACCTAGGTAATCATCATTCGTTCGCTTATCAGATCAACCCCTCGTATCTTGCATTTGTACAGTTATTGCACAGAACTAAGGACCACCTTCTCAGAACATTAACCAGTTAGGAAGAATAGTGTAGTCTTCAGATTGTAGTTTTAGTGACTTCAATTCAATGGTATATTGATTAGCCTTCTTCCGGATTCCATCTTCACTTTGATTTTTATTCTATCCGCAAAAACAAGAATTCTAACAGCTATTTGGCAGTATCTAACTGGTTAAATGGAACGTGGCCCTCAATTCAATATAAAATGAAACTTCCAGGGCTTTTATGTGTCCGAGCTGGTCTCGTACGTGAATGCTCCCTCGTATTCCAGCGAATACCAAGTCAATCTATCCATCCATCCATCTATCGAGCCATCCAACACCGAAATGAGGCTGGAGTTCACCTTTGTTGGGTCTTCCCCGGCATAGATTGCCAATGGAATCAGTGTAGCCGAAAACCGAGCCGCTTCGCCAGCGCCGGCGATCGGGCCGGTCGGCTATCCCAAAAGAGATAACAGCTAGCGGCAAATCAATACTCCGCAATCCACTACGCTAGCTTCCTCCAGTGCCGCCAAGCTGTTCCGAACGCTTGGAAATCTTCCCGTTTTGCCGAATGTGAACACGAACAGGAGTCTGGAGTATTGGTTGCTTATTATAGCTCCGAGTTCCGAGGAGAAAATCTTAGTTATTCATGGCACCCACCATTGACCTTACGAGCGGACGCCATTGTTTTGAAAGGTTTTGACCTGATCTCCTGATCAAGCATTGGCATTGGGCCAGCCATCTCCTCCTGCAGTCAATTCACTGTATCCATCTACCAGCCATCCATCACAATCACAAAATTGTCACTCTTTGTCTATCATCATGACAACAAGTATAGATTGGCCAAAATTTGAAGACCTTCCTTTGGACAAAAGTGGCCCTCCAGGAAATGCTTGGGGACTCTTTGGACAGAATGATCAACTAGGCAGGCTGAATCTGATTACTCCCCTGACTGTAAGGGAAGCCGCGGCCGAGATTACCACAGGCATCCGTGTTTCCCTCGACTGGCCCCTAGATAAACCTAGAACTCCAGCATTTAAACGCCTCAGATTTGAGCATCAGTTGATTAATTATGCTCCGAGAGCTATCAACGATGATGTTGTGACCTTCAACACACAAGGCAGCACACAATGGGACGGCTTCCGTCACTTTGGTCAGTTATAGCAGACTCTTGACTGCCGCATAATTGCTGATTTAAAAGCTTACCAGCAGACAAGCCAATTTTACAATGGAAACGTGCAAGATGATTTTGCAGATGAGAAAGTGCTTGGCATAGACGGTTCGTGGCCTTTTTGAGCTGCAAAAAAGTGCACCTTATCACACTAACGTTGTCAATCAGCTTGGGCAGAAGCGGGCGGTATCACTGGTCGAGGAATTCTTCTGGATTGGTACGAGTGGGCGCAGCGCAATGGCAAAACTCAGGACCCATTCAAATACGGAGGCATCAAGCTCGAGGATTTGCAACAGATAATCGAAGAACAAGACATCACTATCAAACCCGCGGACGTGCTCTTCTTGAGAACTGGGTTTACGGCATCGTTCAATAAGTTCTCCGTCGAGGAGCAAGAAACTTTTGCCCAAACCGCAAATGGCTACCTTGGATTCGAAGCCAACAGGGAATCTTTGCGTTGGTTGTGGGATAGCCGATTTTCTGCTGTTGCCAGTGATTCACCTAGTTTTGAACGTGCTCCATTGGGTGCTGCCTCCAACGAACCTGGTGTAAGTGTGCACCAATGGGGCCTCGCCGGCTGGGGAATGCCAATAGGGGAGATGTTTGATCTGGAGAATCTTGCGATTCAATGTCGAAAGCTTGGCCGGTACTCTTTCTTCATTTCGAGCGTCCCACTCAAGGTTCCTGGCGGTGTTGCTAGCCCACCGTGCGCCGTGGCAATATTGTAAAGCTAAGCCGCAGATGATGAGTATGTTGTAAAGCAATCGGCATACGAGGGATACCAAGCCACATATTGAGCACCGGAATACAGCCAGTACATATTGACTGTAGTCTTATCAAAGATAAAAATGGAAGTGGAAATTTCCCCCTTCATATAAGTGTCTGTAAAATGAATAGCCCCTAAGCCAAGCTCCGCATTAATGCACGACATTCACAAATACAAGTCCCCAAGTTATACCTCCTTTCGATACCTGGTTTGATGGTTCCTCACCTGTTAGGTTGACCAGGCTTTAAGATGACGATGGGAAATTGAGAGGAACCGTTCCCCAGCCCTTGGGTACACCAGCTTATCACCAGCCCTCCCGCTATATTGTCCACAATGCTCCTTTGTTTGTTGCTCTATCCCCGAGGGATAGATCTCATCGAATGGGCTAGTATCGACACATTGGAATACCCGACAACCTTAATGCGAGACATTGGTTCCATTGCATTGTGACACTAAAGAGAGGTCTTGAGGTAGTCATTTTCGTTCCTTGCCATAATACTCTAGGTATTCGGCACACAAACCATAAGACTAGGTATCGGCACACAGTACGTAACACTAGGCATCGGCACGCAAAATATAGACTAGGCGTCGGCATCCAACAGATATTTGTTTGGGTCCAGTAGGCGACTGAGCCCTCCTGCCGGGCTCGCCGGGCTCTGGTTTTGTACCACATTGGGGTTGCCGAGCCGAAAAACAACCGAGATGTCTTACCACCCAGACACATGACACTAGCAAGCCAAGCCTGACTAGCTGTCCAGAAGCTGTCCACTCGTCCAGTACAAAGAGCCTACACCACCAGTATAGGCTTTTTGTACCAGACGAGGAAAGCATCTTGAAACTCTAAAAGTTGTCTTCGCTCACGTGGCAGATGCGGGGGGGCCCACACCCCGGATTTCCAGAATTGTGGTTCCGGTAACTCCCCACAGCCGGGTTTTGTCAACTATATCAAGACCCCGTCCCTGGTCGAGATTTGAACATCAGAATTGATCGACGGTCTATTCGAGCTTGTGTATAATCTCGCAATAGCAGGCATACCAAGAATCTCCATCAACATGGCATCTGAAAAGAGTATCAGCACTCCTCCTCTTGAAGTGTCAGAAATCGAAGACCTCAAGCAGATCAACACTGTACAAAATGACGAAGCTCTGAAAGTCGTGGTCGGCTACGATGGCGATGTGAACTGGACCGACGCCGAAGAAAAGAAAATCCTCCGGAAGATCGATTACAAGCTCATGCCTATCTTGTGTATTACATATGGATTACAATACTACGACAAATTCATGCTTGGGCAGGCTGTAAGCTAAATCCTGACACCCCTTTACATGTCATATGCTTACCACTAGCAGGCCATTTTTGGCATCGTGAAAGACTTGCACATGACTACTGGGACGCGCTTCTCCTTCTCGTCGTCAATATTCTATCTCGGATTCATTGCTGGTGCTTGGCCAGCCATTTTCCTTTCACAGAGATATCCAATCGAAAGAGTGGCCTCACTCCTTGTTATAACTTGGGGAATCTGCCTGGGCCTATCCGCCGCCTGCACGGATTACAAACATTTCTACGTCCAGCGATTTTTCCTGGGTTTTCTTGAGTCTGGAATCAGTCCTATGTTCATGCTGATAGTGGTAAGTACCTTGAAACTCGATGAATTGTTATGGTGCCTAGGCTAACTCAAACTCAAGGGTGGATGGTACAAAAAGAATGAGCAAGCTCTAAGGATGGGGTATGTCTTTCACGCTATGTGAAATTTGTGACAAATGTTTTAACATGAAATTTAGGATCTGGTACAGTATGGTAGGCTTTTCAGGAATCGCTTCCTTGCTTATCAACTACGGCATCGGACAAATCAAAGGAAAACTCCACTCATGGAAATACATGTACCTCGTTGCTGCCTCCATCACAACTGCGTGGGGCATCGTGATCTGGTTCGTCCTCCCGGCTGATCCAATCCGCGCTAAAGGCTTCAATGAGCGCGAGCGATACATTGCAGTAGCACGACTAAGATCCAATAATGCCGGAGTAAGAAACACGCACTTCAAAATTGAGCAAGTTCTTGAAGCCCTTCTGGATATCAAATTCTGGATTGCCTTTTCATTTGCTCTGCTTACCATGATTGCGAATGGACCGATCTCTACATTCATGCCAACCATTATCAACGGCCTAGGGTACAGCACGTTGAACTCTTTGTTACTATATGTTCCTACCGGCGCTTTCGGCGGTACATTGGTGATTACAATGTCTTATCTTGCCTTCAGGTTTCCGAGATGGAGAACTTGGATCGCAACGGGTTGTCAGTGTATCACTACCTTGGCCTCAATCCTACTTTGGGTCCTCCCTCGCCATCCAACAGGGCCGCTTTTGTTCGCTTGCTACATCTTGCCATCCTTCGGAGCCAGCTATGCTATATTCTTGAGTCTACAAGTCGCCAACACCGCTGGCTATACGAAGCGTTCAGTCACATCTGCGGGGATTTTCGTGGGTTATTGTCTCGGTAGGTATTCCAAACTGATTTGATTTTTGTGCCAGAACTGACAGTGATAGGCAATTTTATCGCACCTCTCCTTTTCAAAGCCGAAGATGCTCCACGATATCACGATGGATGGGCTGCTGTTGTTGCTACTTCCATAGCTTCGACCGTAATGTGCCTATTATATCGCTTCGTTTGCATCTGGCATAATAAGAGACGCGACAGCAAAGGCATCGAAGAGCAATTCGAGCATGCCTTTGAGGATGACCTGACAGATCTAAAGGTGAGCTTTGTGATCCCCCGTTTGCCGAAGGAAGCGATTAGACTAACATTTTTGACCCAAGAATCCCCAATTTCGATATGTGTACTAGCAGGCTAGGCTGGGCTGGCAAACTACGCACAGTCACTACAAGAGTTTTGGACGATAGGCGACCGACTCAATAATTTGTACCGTGCTGCTGTAGAATTGCGATCACAAAGCTATGTAAAGTTTATATATAGAACATCAATATGATTGTACAAAAATGCAGAAAAATTCTTAATTACAAATACATTTGATAGTGTGAGCGGTGAATGTATGACTATATGTGTGAATAATAATCAAGGGGCCTATAGAGTACCTTGAATTATTAAGAAGGGACTTGTCATTAGATAACTAGGCACTCTCATATCACCTTTTGAAATATAGGAAGAACATGACATTCTCATAACTATAGCACGAAAAAGAAAAAAAAGTACCGTTTCTATTTGGAATAACAAGTAAAACTGCTTTACCCGCTATATGTCGCAAGCAAGGGACATGTGATTAGACAACATGAGATATTTTTTTGTATCACTCGTTTATCTTATATATAGGAAGATAAGATCATAATATTCTCAGAAATCAATCTCACCCTAACACGAAAAATTGCGGCATGCTATAAGCAGACCTTGATCTGCCTAGTCAACCCGCTCATCTTCTGGGCCACAGCACTCAATGCGATTATCTTCGCGGGCGTGGTATCCCTATTGACAACCTATGCCAAGGTCCTACTCAGTCTGCTCTACAAGTTCAAACTCGAGATCATTGCTCTGATCCAACTCAGTGCCGCCATCGGTGCCCTCCTCGCCTGGCCTGCCTCTGGAGTTCTGATCGCATCCTTGTGCCGCCGCCTCGCAGCCCACAATAACGGCGTCCGCGATGCAGAGCACTACATTCCCACATTTATCTTACCTATTATAACTAGTGCCGTGGCTCTTCTCCTCTACGGGCTCGCAGTCCAGTTGCAGTGGCACTGGATGTTTATTTACGTCACGCAAGGGATCAACTTCTTCAGCTTCATCAGCTTCAACACAGCCATCATGCTCTGGGTCACCGAAGCGTTTCCACGCTGCGCCGGTGCGGCTCTAATCGTAGTTATGGGAGGTGGCTGGTTTGCCAGCTTTGCGCTTACCTTTGCGGTAGGGCCATGGATTAGACTGGTGGGTTTTGCAAAGGCGCATGGGACGCTGAGCCTTTTAATTCTGGGCGTGGGTTTCTTGGGGGTACCGGTGGCCTTCTGGGGTAAAAGGTTCGGAAGTATATTGATACAAAATGGGGCGATTATGAAGGGAGTACGTTAAGGCCGCAGTGAGAGTTCACAACACTCATCAAGTCGAAACCTTCAGAAAATTTAAGCAAGTCAGAAATCACCTCGGAGGATTCTGACGGCTTTCCCCCCCTTTTTTGTTTTTCATGGTGTTGGATTTTTTGAGGAAAAGTTGATGATATAATGCAAAGTAATAATAATTAATTACTTTCGAACATTTATTTTATTTAGATAATCCCTAGTTTTTATTTAGCAAGAATTGTACTATAACCCAAACACATATTGAAGATTTTTATCACTACTTCTATCCGCATGTTATAAAGGTTAGTATGTCATTCTCGTGGTTAATCCTATCGCTCAAAGTTTCGTATTGGGGCATGAGCCATTTCACATGCTCCTCTAACTCTCTAATGGAGTTAAAAACAAAAAAACAAAAAAGTCTTATGCACGGTGTCTTATTTCCCCGTGTGATTATCCGTCTCGTCACCCTTATTACCCGTTTTGAGCTATTTAAATTCACCTCGACCCTCTATATAGTAGATCTAATCGGTCTATTAACCCCTTGTCCCTCCGTCCGGCGCCTATGGGCTTCGCTAAGGTAAGGGGAGATACTATTTCCCATGCGGGTGGGCTTGACCTAGGTAAACCCCTGAACCCTAACTCCCTATCGCTTACTATAAAGCCTTGCTTCGTATTCCTAGGTTAAGGGATCGAGCCCACCTTGCTAGTGTATAGATATTTAGTGATAGATACCGTAGTAAGTACTATAAGGGATTCAGTCCCTCGAGTTAGTTATATAAGGTAGGAAGTAAGACCCTAAGCGCGTTTCCATAGATTAGCGAATCGGAGACACTTTGTTTGTGTATCACGATAAGGTAAAAGAGAGGCATGGTATGGTATGGTATGGTATGTGATCCTTCATCATCATTGAAAAGATGGGATAGGATAAATATAAATATAATATCTACAATATAGCTACAATATCATTATATCCTAACACACACTGTTAGAATATTATAAATATTTTCAGCTTGCTTGCTTTCTTGTCAAGAGGAAATAACCCTCCATGCCTATCTCTCTCTTAATCTTTAAATTCAAAATTCAATTTTTTTATATCAATCAACTGCCCTCCAACATCTATCTCCATAAAATAATATATAGTTTCATCATTGTCGTAATGTTGCTTTGTAGGGCAATTCTCTTTGGTTTTCTGGATCCATCAATGCCAATTTTTTGTTTTTTTAAATATCAAAATATGATCAACTGTATCTATTCTTAGTAATTCGCAAAGGGCGATAGCTAATTGACTGTGAAATTACGCCGCCATGGATGTGGAATAGATGAAAATAGATAAGAGGAAATCGATATATCGCGTGGTAAAATATCTGTTTCATTTGGTTATATAGCATCTAATTGACTTGACTAGTTTGTTTTATTTCATAGGCATATGGTAGCGGAGACTTAAATAGATTGATAAAGGCTTTTATTTTATACTATTCTGCTTTTGAATTCTCATTGAGTAAGGAGCTCTTAATGTACTTTCTGATTTATTAGTAAGCGGAGCGGATGAACGTGATCAGCCCTAGGTTTACTTAGGATGCAGAAAGGGTCTGGGAGATATATTTCTATTGGAGAGCTTGATGTTTATTTCCAATAGTCAACATGGTGGGACATATCCTGCACTCCTTATTGATAATCGCTTTCGTGGCCTTTTCCTTTGCGCTAAGTAGTGAAATTGGTAGAACTAGACTCTATACAGTCTATACACTTTAGATCGCTACTGCAGTAGCCACTTGAATGCTTTCAGCAAATCCTTATCATACTGCTGGCTCGCCTCCAACCCGTCCCACCGTCTAAATCCATGCGGTGCTCCTCGATAGACGTTGACATCTGTCTTGATTCTACGAGTGGGGTTAATAAAGACTCACACAAAGGACAGAGAGTGAAAGCAGCTCGAAGACTTACCCGATGCGCTTCAATTTTTCTTCAAATAGCAACGCTTCGTCACGCAAGGGGTCACGACCTGCAACGAGGAAATGCGTAGGAGGGAACCCAGCAAGGTCAGCGTCCGGTGCAAGCAAGACACTGTAATATCTATCTCTAGGATCCTTCACATCCAACAGGCCATTAAAGAGCTTTACCGCGGCAGCTGGTAAAATGGGCGCATCCTTACACTCTTCGAATGAATCTTTTCCGGGAGCGACGAGCTCAAGAGGGAAAGCATCTGCATGAACAACGTGTGGAAGGTCAAGAATAAGACCCTTGATGCGACTTTTTCCATGCTTTTAATTAAAACTTAGTACTCAATTTGCCACTTGTCAATTTTGATATACCACGTCAAGAGATGAACTTACTATCTCTAGGTCACGCAGCGTTGCGCCAGCCGAAAGGTTTGAACCACTAGATCGGCCACCGACTAGTACATTTTCAGGATCGCCTCCAATAGCATCGAGATTGTCAAAGGCCCAGTTTAGAGCGTTGAGGGCGTCGTCTCTCTGAGCCGGCCACTTCCACTGCGGAGTATGCCTGTAACAGGCATTGACGACGATCAAGCCCGATTTTTCGGCTATCCAGGAACAAAAGCCATCTTCGCTGGATAGGGTACCGAAGCAAAAACCGCCGCCGTGGAAGAAGAGGAAGACTGGTCGTTTCTCGGTGCTGGGAACGGACGAGTCGCTGTAGACACGAATAGGGACCGTCTGTCCGTCGGATGTATCACAGCTAAAGTCCTTTGTAGTTATATTTGCTGTAAAG
Organism: Bryoglossum gracile; assembly: GCA_037952635.1. Lineage (NCBI taxonomy): Eukaryota > Fungi > Ascomycota > Leotiomycetes > Helotiales > Bryoglossaceae > Bryoglossum > Bryoglossum gracile. Next base: position 36,943 of record JAPZPB010000259.1, on the reverse strand, counting down.
GGGGGTGTTAGCGACCAAAAAACAAATGTTGTCTATATTATTATCCTGTCAATAATTAATTACCAGTAATTTTCTTGAGAATCTCGCGTGAAACCGCCTCTCTTCCCAAGTTGGTACGTTCTTGAACCTGCTCCCGAGTCAAACCTTGGGGCGGCGCAGGAATTGGGTTCGCTGCAATGAAGGTGGCCCAGTCAGGCGATGGGCCTCCATAACGCGAGAAGTCTGCCATTGCTGTGATTGTGTTTCGATCTACGTGGAGAGTAGGTAGCTGTAAAAGGCGTACATAGAGAAATATAATAATATATATATACTATATCTATGTATGACAACCGTGATAGCCGTGATGACTAAAAGTAAGCTGGTTTTGTGGCAAAACTGGCCTTCACTCCTGGCGGTCCTTCGGCAAAGATTCCTAGCCGAGGATGTTGCACCAAATGGTCAGCAAAAACACTCACTGATACGTGTTACGCGAAATATTTGGTTTCCAATTTGTCTTTAGGCACATCTTGCTGTGATAGAGTAGTTAGTTGCCGAATGCCGGCAAGGACCATATAGGCAGCATAAGCGAATAAGCTTAACCGTGCCGAGTATATCTAATATATATGGAACTGCACGTTTCGAGAAGTTCGTTATATACTACTCTTTTACCAATAATATCAAAACAAGGGCAGGCCAAATGTTCAGCCTAGATCGTGCTGAGTCTACAGAAGAAGAAAAGCCACGACAGCCTTCAAGACATGGCCTGGACAAATTCCCCTCTGGAAACGGATATTCATTATTTGAAACACACCTTTCTTGCTCAGAGCATAGCCTCTCGATAATGTGTTCACCACGTTTACGGGCATCAATGCCGCCCACATTAACCTAGTCTTTACGTCACGAAGTGTTTGAAGCGCCGCATCCTTGCCCTTGATCGGAAGAACAAAAGCTCCAGAAGACAATTGATCCCAGATCATTTTAGTTCTCAATTGTCAGGTTTTGATGGAATCAGTGATGATTTATTAGATGTAAGTAGGTTATATGAGGGGTAATTTATATAGGAATGCGTAGCTGACAAAGCACTCATACACGTGAAATGCACGTGTTTTCTGACACTCCCCTATGCGTAATAGCAAGCAGATGTACTGCTCTAGTGTAGAGCCTTATTAACTTATATAATAGGCCCTTAAATTAAAGCCTATAATACCTACATCTCCTATAGAGTTTAGTATCCTACTATATAGTATAGTGTTGCACTATAAGAGTACTTATAGCTATCTGCGCTAGTTAAAATAGCTTAGCAGTTATATATTCCCAAAACGGTCTTAAAATCGGTCTAAAAATAGTCTATAAATAGACTACTTTCTAAATAAAATAGCCCTTTAAATAGCGTTAATTTAGCCCTTAACTCGGCATAATTAACTTGTTTCTTTCCGCGGCCTATAATGCCTTGAAAATACGGCTACCCTTAGCCTTAGATTATGCCAAGATCTAATTTGCCTCTATTTCCGTCTTTTATACCCTTAAATTCCTCGTAATTGTTATTCTAAGCGTTCTATAGTATTTCTCTATTATATAAAGGTTTAATTGCTTTGTAAGATAATCTACTAGTTATTCTATACCCGCGATATGCTTAATTTATAGCCGTTTAGTTATAACGAGGTTATTTCGAGTATAGAAGTATTATAGTTTAATATACTTAGATTTTAAGTAATTCTTGCCTTAATCTTAATGCTATAATATAGCGGCTTTATTATTGTAATATAGGATTAGCGTATAATGCTTTTCTTTAAGGTTTAAAGCTAATTTCTTATGCTAGGCACTCTCCTTTCCTCCTTTACTTATAGCGATAATTTTAGCCTTTTATAATGCTATAAATATCGATTTTTAACGATTTGCTTGCTATAACATAGCTTCTCTATTCCTTACTACTACTTAGCCTTAAAAGCTTTTCTTATTATTCTTTATAGCCTAAGTAGCGTCTATATATATCTTTTAATCTAAGCTCCTTATTCTATCTATAATCTTACTATATATTATGCTAGTATATTTTATGCTATTAAGGTAGTATAAAAAGTGTTTTGCGTATTCGAGGTATATTTAAGATAGCTTGGCTATAAATTATGCTAATTGCCTTATAGCATAAGCTATATCAAAACGCGTATAGTTAGAGAAGTAAATGCATAAGCTTATAATTATTCTATATAGCGACTTTTCAGCTTCTTTAAGCGTTTCTTTTTTATTGATTTCGCTACTTTCAAGCGTTATTATTAGCTTTAGAACTATGCTAGGTAGCATAGGCGTAAATCGTGGCTTGGAATCGAGCATTCTAAGCTTCTTAAGTAGCTTCGTAGTATAGAGTTCCTAATATATAGTAATTGTCCTTGCGACTATATTTCTCTTAATTTAGAAGCCTATAAATATATAAGCTTCTCCAAGGTCTTTGCAAGACTATTTCTTTATAATAAAGTGTTTTTTAATATTAGCTCGCGATTTCTCCCCTATAATTAGCATATTATTAACGAATATAAGGATATAAATATCGTCTTTAATAAAGAGGTTTAGATCCGCAGATAATTAAGTATAGCCTCTATTAATAAAGTAGGCTTTTACTATCTTAAACTATGCCTTTAAAGCTTATTTTAGTTTATAGAGCGATTTGCATAACTTAAGGTATACGCGCTAGTTCTCTTTAATTAGTTATAGTTCTATCTATTCTAGGTATTTCGGCACTTCTATATATATATCTTTCTTTAAGTTAAGTATAAGAAACGCGGTATTAATATCTAATTATTAAATAGAGAGGCCTTTTATAGCCGCTTTTATAAGTAGCATGCATAAAGTCGTATAGCGTACTATAGACGCGAAGGTTTCGAAGTAATTAAGGCTATACTCTTGCTTAAATCCACGCGCTATAAGCCGTGATTTATAGCGTTTAATAGTGCTATTAGCACGAAATTTCTTCTTAAGTACCTACTTTGCTATAACTAGCTTTGCAAGTAGTGTTCTATAATAAATAGTATATATGCTATTATCTTTTTGCAAGTTAAGTTTATTAAGTATAGAAGGTTTCTAATTAGGAGCGTCCTCTTATAAGGCCTTTTTTACTATAATATTCTCTTAAAGAGATATAGATATAGCAAGCGCTTCTACTTTTATAGTTTACTTATTAGCAACTATTATAGCTATAGATTTATTAAATACTATCTTTGCTTTAGATATTAGTTTAATAATCTAGCCTGCTTAAGATATAGTCTTCGGCGGCTTAATAGTATAGTCTCTAGTGCCTATAGATTTCTTTATAGTATGCGAGCTTACTTCCTTTGCTTTAGCGTAAGTACGCGAGCTTATAAAGTCCACTATAATAGTATCTCTTTCTAGTTTTACTTTAGAGCCTATAAGTTCTTTTATAGCTTATAAGTATAACTATAGTAGCATATGCCTAGCGGCTTGTTTAAGAGCTTTTGCCCTTCTAATAGCCTTCCTTTTTATGCTAAGTCTTATAGGCACTATTATTTCTTATTCTAGCTTACTCCACTTAATGCTAGGGAACCTATATTTATTAACTTTAACACTTGCTAATACTTTAACTTCTAGAGTTTCTTTATTAAGGCACTTCGCAATCCTATTTCTATTAAGTCTTACCTAGATATAGTCCTTTAGTCTAAATCGAGGCTTAAGTGCTTAAGGATATAGCTTTAAAGGGAATAGTACCTTATAGAAGCTTCTAAATACCTTTAATTTATAGAATTCTAGTAGTTTGTCCGAATATATAGCATATAAGGTAACGTGCCTTCTAATAAGTAAATCTGCCTTTAGCCCGAATAGTAATGCTAAGGTAAGTACTCTATTATATACCTAAATGGCATAAACTGCCACATAGCACTATATAGTATCTAGCAAGTTAGCTATATATAGCATTAACCGCATTATTTCCTTAATTAGCCTAATTGCCCGTTTAATAACTCTATTTATCTAATATTTATAAGAAGGGCTTAGTTTATATATAATACTATTAAGCAATAGCTATGCTATAAATGCGGCTCTAAACTCGCCCTTACTATTATTATATCTTTAATAGGCTACCTTCTCTCTTATCTCCTTTTTAAGAGATAATTTAAGGTCTTTTAAATAAGGCAATATCTTACTTATATTCTTTATTTTAAGTAAGCATATCTAGCACTTCCTTATAGCATTATTGCAAACGAGTAAGAAGTAGTTATAGCCTTAAACTAACTATATAAGCTAGCTAGAGATATCTATATATAGCCTTCGGATTTTATAATAAGTATATACGTTCGTCGATTTATTATACTTTGCCTTTATATAGCTAGCAAGGCACAGTTCGTAGATACTATTACTAATTAACGATAGTTTCTTCTTAAATTTTAAGTTAATTGCATAATCTTATAGTATATTAATATACTAATAATTAGTATATAAAAGACGACGATATAATAGATTATATAGTATCTCCCCTATAGCTTTATAGGCAGGCTAAGAGTCTAAATAACTTATACTTCTTCTAGTTAGGCTTTATATTAAAGAAGGGGAAAGGAATTTGGGCGGGATCGAGGTTTTTATACTCGCCCCGGCACCCCTTAGGGTCGTAACTTCCTCCTAAGGGACACTTGCTGTTTCCTGAGGGCCCCTTAGGGTGTTGGTCGATCCTTCCTATGTTAATTGCAAGGCGTATTCTATAGTATTAAGGATATATTATCCGTAGCCTTAGCTAGCTATAAAGATAATAAGTTTATTTATACCTTCTTTTCTTGCTATTGCCTCGCAGTTTATAAATAGCATAGATATATTATCCTTATTAAGTGCTATTATGCTAATTAATTTTGCCTTAAAGTTAGGTATTTACTATACGTCTTTTAAGATAATTAAGCTAGTCGTTATTTCTAGTTATATATCGCTATAGCCTTCTGCCTTATAGAATATGCTATTAGCAATATATACTTGCTTTTGGGTTATTTATCTTTTAATTAAAGTAAAATCGGCTTAATTATGCGTAAAATATCGAGTCGCGCTAAAGTCTATATAAAATAAGTCTAGAGTTAATAAATAAGCACTTTTAGTAATATAGGCAAAGGCGTTAAAGTAATTAAAACCGTTATTATATTTGCCTTCTTTAACTATTATATAGTTCGACTCTTTAACTATATATCTAATTTCCTTCTTCTTACTACTATTCCCACCTCTTATACTACTCTTGCCTATTATAGCCTTATAGTTGCCCGCAAGCACCCTCTTCTTATTCTTATACTTAGACTCGCGGTAATTCTTCTTAAAGTAGAAGAAGCATTAATCCGCATTTGCCTTTAAAGCCTATATATACCCTCTAAAATAGCTTCTACTTAATCGATTATGCCTAAATCGGCTTTTAAATCGATTCCCTTTACTTCTAAACTTTGTTACTCCTTTGCCCCTCTTTGCCCTCTTATCTAACCCTTATAATTTGCCCGTGTTTTCGCTTATAAATCTAGGGTTAGCATAGTTTGCACTAGCAATTAAGAGAGCTTTATTGTTATACTCTATGCATTAAAGCAGTCGAATAGCCTCTTCTAGCGTGGCCTTACTCTACTAGCAGAATATCTTTGCTTAAATCTAGCTAGGCTTATTTAGAAGTAATCTAAGAAGTCGATATAGAATCTATATATTTAAAATCGGGCTTAATAAGTTCCGTAAAGCTATTTAGAACTATCTTAGCATGCCGCTAAAGTTATATAGTATCTCTTCTCTTAGGTTAAATTTAAGGCAGTTAAATATATTATAAGTTAATAATATATAGGTTTTATCCTAGCTTCGATTATATATCTTTAGTGCATTCTAGATTCTAGCAGCGTCTTTAACTATAGAGAATATAGCTATCTTGTCGTTAAATATAGCCGGAATAGCTGCAAGTAGTACTTATATAGCTACTATTAATCGATTATTATATAAGGTGCATAAAGTATTACTAGCAAGTCCGCCTTTAGCAGGAGGTAGTAGCTTTATACCTTTAATAATATAATTATAGTTATTAGCCTATAGAATACTATTTATATTAATTAACTATTTAGTATAGTTATTACTATTTAACTATGCAATAAGACCCTCCTTAATCTATTAGAATTCTATCTTTTAGCCTAGAAAGGCGAGGTAGTTAATTTTAGTTAATAGCATCTTAGTGTTTCTTGTAGTACTAGAAAATACTAGTAAAACTAGTTATAGTATTAGTAAGAGGTGAATATTAATAATAGTGCATCTAAGACTTCTAATCTATTAGGTTTTGATGGAATTAGTAATGATTTATTAGATGTAAGTAGGTTATATAAGGGGTAATTTATATATGAATGCGTAGCTGACAAAGCACTTATATACGTGAAATGCACGTGTTTTCTGACATCAATCATGCGCCAGTTATAATAGCAAACCAAACGCCAAGAGAAATACCTCACGCTTAATGCATAAAGATGTTTATAATTGAATAAAAACACATGTTGAAAAAGGACGTTATTGGTAAGTACCTATGATAGGAGAGTATTTTCGCAACTCTCCCTTTCAGCGACCTTTTAATGCGTTATTTCTGCTCCAAAAAAAGAAAGAATAAACTGACTTGGAATAGGCACTGGCCTTGAAACCATAGCCTCAATCAGCTAACCTTCCTATCCGTTAAATTCCTAACTAGGAGAGAGTTTAGGGTGTGCCTTGCACCCGCCCATCAAATCTTGTTTTGCAGGTTCTTTTGTTCAAATTTCAGACTTACCCCCAGCCAGCCAGCTCAGTTTTTACTACCAAAACAGCGCGATATATATATTTTCCATGGATGACAGTTATCCTTCTTCAGCACACCTAGAATATTCTCACCATTCTTCCTGTCCTAACCAGAATTAGTCAAGTGGATTTGAGGATGTGCTTGAAAAAGCAGGGACATATAAAACATACTCCATGCCAAATACTAAACACTGGACCCCTAATTTTTTTTCTAGGCAAAAAGATATTTTCAATAACGCTTTGCGGCAGAGCGATGGTATAGGAGCTAACCCTAAGCCTAAACCCTAAGGGGGAATGAAAATACTATGATGTTAACTTGCCCCGCTACAAATTTTGCAAGGAGAACTTTTGCAAAGAGTATAATGGGCCTGCAAATTTGAGATGGGGTGAGGTTGTGTGATTGAAAGATTCGAAATCGGTGTGTTAGTGAGCAAAAGGTGTTCTTGGAAGATGAAATATGCTGATGAGTTGATGCTATTTGTTGAAAAGGATTGTTTTTTCGGGATTTAGCTGACATGGAGATCATCATAGGAATTCTATATATGAACCTATTTTGTGGGAGGGGGCAAAAAAAAGAAGAGGGAGGTGGTGGTTCGACATTATAGTATTTCTGTCCAGATATATTATACTACAACTACTGTAGATCTCGGCTTCCTGGGTATCCATCCCTCTACTCTCAGGGCGAGATTGCGCGAACACTCCTCCTCTATCTAGTATTATTCATAGCTGGAAAGCTTCTCGAAGAATGGAACTTGCAGAATATGCTAGACCCGCGACCACTTATTGCACTACTGCTTGCCGCACTGTGCCATATCGTTGTCTTTCCATAGTGTTCATGATTCCACTCCGCGAGGAATTTCTCGTCTGGAGTTTTGGAGACCACAACAGTGCTCTCTGGCCAGAGAGCACTTCCAGGGTGTTATATATGATGCGCCACTGACATCAATCGTCTTTCTTTTGAGGTACAAAATGCACTATTACACGGACTATTTACAAGTCAGGTAGGCAGTCGGGGAAGTTTTCAAAAAAACTGAAGGATGGCATCAACCCGAGCCATGCTTCATCTAGGAAAGGAGAATCGTTATGCGTGGTCAGCAAGGCGTTTGCAAGTCCGCTTGTTTCCGTTGTCACGTAAGGAAAGTACCGAGTCCATTCAACACTGTTGCTGATGGTGGCATTAGGACCGTTTCTATCAGTGTAGAAATCATCATCGTCACTGGCAGCGGCGCTTTCGGCTCGCAGGCGTTCAAAGCCTTTTAGAAATACATCTGCAACCGGATACGTGAGTCGCAGTTCTTTAAGAGCAATAACGAGAACCTTGATATCCTCCTCTGCGTGTGGACTAAGCTGGTCGCGGCGGCTGGCACGCAATAAAGCTAGCGTCGCAATACCACAAATCCAGCCCGAGACCGGGATAAGAAATCGGATGCTGCCGCGGGATAAGTAATCCTTGAAAATACGCGTAATGCACGAGGCGGCCATAATTGCGGGCACATATGCCCGGGGAAGAGGCTGGGGTGAGGGGCTCAAGTGAAGGACGATGATAACTGCAAGGTATAGAAGGTGCAATTGGTGTACATCGCGATCAAAGTTGGTTGTGCTATTTTTCCCTATTGGTAGTTTGAGACGGGGAGGGAGTGACAACTCCCAAGCGATCAAGTCATCAGCCAGGTGTGAAGGGAAAGCCAAAGATGCGACATCAGTAGCTCTGGATCGATACTTAGCGACTTGGCCAAGAATAGCACATAGTCGAACCCAATATATAAAAAGCTCGGCTTTTGGGTTGGTAGGATCTGGAAAGTCGTCAAGAGTTGGCTGGGGAACATTACAATCTTCCGGATCAATGAGACATGGGCGACCTTGGCAAATCGCCGTTATACGCTCTCGAGCCTGCAAAAATTTATCTTATCAGCAATGTGTCGCAAGAAGTAGTAACTATACTCACAAATAGCGTCCACCAAATTCGTCGACGAAGGCCACGGTTAGCGTCTGTATTGCTTGGGTGGTCTAGCCTCAGCTCTCGGTGCAATCCCAGCTGTTGAGCTTGTCTAACGCTGACCGAGGTCCACCAACAGGCGGAATCTCTGTGTAACTGTGCAGAGGGCCGGGGACTCCACCAATAAAACAAGGAGATTGCTTGGAGGCATGCTATTGGGTCATCTTCCTCGTCGTTATAAAACATGCGCTTTGCGCTTGCATAGAACGTGGCCGGCTTGGTAGTTGGAATTCTAGGAGGTCGAATGTGCGTACCCGCAAGCGCAAGGGCTTTGATCAGAAGGGGAGATCGTGCTAGATCGGTAGGCAAAGTCTCCCGGTCCAGAACCGGACCCCAGGCATAACAGGATCTGAAGTACGTTTCGATGAAGCTCTGAAGCAAGTCGGGTTCGGGAGCTTCCAGGTTTAATAAGTCTTGTTCAGAAACTAATTGTTGACGACCGGCATAGTTCCGGTGTTCTCGACTGTAAACTTGGAGGAATCCACTTGGGTTGAGATACGCATCTGGGTTCTTGTGGCGGCTTTCCTGTGGCGATGAGGCGGGCCAGCTGGACGCAGTTCGCGGACCCGTTCCAGGCTGGGAGGCAGCAGACGACTCGGGGTGAATTTGATTGACTGCCTGCATTGGATATAGATAGTTGCCTCCATCGGTGAACGCTGGGTAGGTGTCGTTGAGCGGGACTTGGGTTGCTTGGGGCGGGTAATCAATGGATACGGTTTCGTTGGTTGCGGCGCTTTGGGGAGGGGTGCAGAGGGCATCTTCGGCATCATTATGGTTGATCTGCTGTGACTGCGCGACTGGTGGTGATGGCATCTGCTGTGATCGTGGTCGCTGGCCGGCATGATTTCTCTCTCGTTTGGAGGGTCGATGTCGACAGTCTTGCCCAGTCGAAAGACAGTGCGAGCAGCGTCCACTCTCTTGAGTTTGCAAATCACATTTGATCTTCTTCCCGTGGCAGGCCATGCAGACCATGCCAGCGCGCTTTCTCTTTGGCGCATTCACATGCTGCTCAATCCAATTCGTGGTGGTCGACATGCTGCGCCGTCACATGTATGTGTGTATGTATATCCTTTATTGTACTGTCCTGCACTCCCACTGTTGACATCGACTCGAGTTTGTGATATGATATGAGGGAGGAGGATGGCATTAGTAGTCGGTATGGCCGTTGTCCATGGTCCGGTGCATAGAATACTGTGAGATGATGGTTGATGATGGTGGTTGGCGTGCAGATGCTGCATCTATAGCAATCAATATCAATGATGTGGTGAGGTGAGGATTACGCTGTGGGATTATGCCATACCCCGCTTCCCCGCTCTAGGTGTACCAACTATGCAGATGTATATCGATGATTACTAATAACGCACTGCAAGACTTAGCTTAGATAATAAGAAAAGAAGGAAAGAATTGGAAGTGATAAGAATAAGCTTATTAGCTAATGAGGTATATAAACTCGCCAACCTAGAAAGCAACACTAATACAAGTACACGCACCCGAGATGTAATAAATATAACATAAACCATAGAGGTCCTATATAATGTAATGCTCCAAGCCAGAGAACCAGGGACGTTACAAGATGTCACGCTTCAGAGTTGTAGATTGCTGAGAAATACGTGCAGTACATACATACATCTCTCTACTAGCAGCAGTTAGCATGCTAACTGCTAACTACCCACTGCCCACTGCCTACTGCCCACTGCCCACTGCCCGTGCAAACATGCTACCGCCTTTCCCCTGCTCTGTTGCGTTTCTCAACCTTTCATCGCCGTCGCCGGACCTCGGACATACCAGTATATATACATCGCGGCTCCGATCATCTCGCCACAACCGCCGAAGAGTGGGAGTGAAACTCTGGGTTTCTTCTCCCCAAGACATCCACAGCCGAGGATCTCCACGGACTGGCTATCAAAGTGCATTATTAATAATTATCTTGCTGATGGCAGGACCGGCAAAGTCGGCGATGTATCTTGGCAATTCGCTCATAGCCGGCGGCAGAGGCGAGCAACTTCAACTCCAAGCCACCTCCAGCTCCTCCAGCTCCTCCACCTTCTTCCACCCTCCTCCACCAAATGCTCGGCAATGTGGATGCTCTCCTCCACAGCCTTTATGTTAGGTAAAATAGTTAGTGCCGATTTGACAGAGACGACGTAATACATAAGCTCAGTCTTGGGGTTGAGAAACAGATCTTAACCTCCTCTTCTCGTACATAAATCCCCAGTTTCTAATCACCTTTCACTCTTTGAACAACCTTGTCCTGATATTCTTATATACTTTTTAAGTTCACAAGTAACCTCCCACATTTCCAAACACCCATATACCCATATACCCATATACCCATATACCCATATGCTCCTGGTACCAGATACCATTCCCACAATGGGTTCTCTGGGAACAGCCACCTTTGAGCATGAAAAACTGCCACCCGTCGATGAGAACGTTGATGAGGTAGCAATTGCCGCCAAATACAAAGAAGAGCGCGAAAAACGACTGCGGTCGGATGGACTTGGCCAATACCAATCCGTAGACGAAGGTTTCCTGAACCATTACATCCAAGACTCATGGAGCAAGCCGATTTCTCGCGCTCCCATTGAAGAGACGGTGGATTTCCTTGTTGTTGGTGCCGGTTACAGTGGTATGCTTCTTGCTGTGCGCCTCATTCAGCAAGGTGTCACCAATATCAGAATCATTGATAAATCCGGGGATTTCGGCGGAACATGGTATTGGAACCGTTATCCTGGGGCTGCCTGCGATATTGAATCATATATTTACATGCCTCTTCTCGACGAAACTGGGTACATACCCACTGAAAAGTACGCCCGAGGACCGGAGCTGTTTGAGCATTCACAGAGAATTGGAAAGATGTTTGGTCTGTACGAGAAGGCACTGTTCCAGACCGAGGTGACGAACCTGGACTGGAATGAGTCTACGGAGCGATGGAAGGTTCAGAGTGATCGCGGCGACAAGATCAATGCACGATTCATCACCACCGCCGGAGGCTTATTACACAAGATGAAGTTCCCTGGTGTTCCAGGAATTGAATTATTCAAAGGCCACTCATTCCACACAAGTCGATGGGACTTTGACTATACTGGCGGTGATATCAACGGAAATCTACATAAACTCGCCGACAAACGTGTTGGAATTATTGGAACCGGCGCAACAGCCATCCAGGCTGTACCTCACCTCGGGAAATGGGCAAAGCATCTCTACGTCTATCAGCGCACTCCATCCTCAATCGATGTTCGCCTCGACCAGCCAACTGAGGTTGCATGGGCGAAGTCTCTCAAGAAAGGCTGGCAACAAAAGCGAATGGACAATTTCAACAACCTGGTCGCGGGAGCTTATGTCGAGGAAGATCTGGTAGCTGACGGCTGGACGGACAGTCTTTCCACCATCATGATAAATGCCAAAATGGTGGCGGCTACCCAGGAAGCTGAAGATCCCATTGTGGCTGCTCTCAAGTTGCAAAAAGTGATGCAGGCTGCCAATTACAAGAAAATGGACCAAATCAGACGACGTGTCGATACGATTGTTAAAGATCCAGTCACTGCTGAGGCTTTGAAACCTTGGTACAACTTTTTGTGCAAGAGACCGGCGTTCCATAACGCCTACTTACCAACCTTCAACCTACCCAATGTTACCCTCGTTGATACTCAAGGAAAGGGTATCGACCGAATCACAGAAAAGGGAATCTTTTCCAATGGTAAGGAGTACGAGCTAGACTGCATCGTCTATGCCACCGGGTTTGAATACCTAAGCAACGACTACAGTAAGCGGCTCCGCCTTACTATCCATGGACGAAACGGGATCCAACTCGACGAGCACTGGAAGAATGGGCCACGCACTCTTCACGGTATTCACACTCGCCACTTCCCCAACCACTTCATTATGAGTGTCACGCAGTCGGCAACGGCTCCCAACTTCATGCATCTCCTCAACGAACAGGCGAAACACATTGCCTACACCGCAGCCGAGACGCTCCGTCGTGGTGCCACTACAGTCGAGACTTCAGCAGAGGCAGAAGAGGAATGGATTAGGGAGATTATCAAGTTGGGTAAGCTTCGAGAGGACTTTCTCCGGGATTGTACCCCTGGCTACTACAACGATGAAGGCAAGGTCTCGGAAACGACATTGAAGACAGGAAGATATGGTCTCGGCGCGCCGGTTTTCTTTAAGTTTTTGGAGGAGTGGAGAAATAGGGGAACGCTAGATGGGCTTGAACTAGATGGTGTACCAGTGCCGTCATCAGATGCGTTGAGAGGGGCGCGAAGCGTGATACCGGTTGTTTAATAACAGTATAGATATTGTAGAATTCTGAATATAATTTCACACTTGAAGAAACTCTACTTGAATCCAGTGTGATCGATTTATACTTCATAAACTCCCCAAGTCCAAGCGGTGAAGAAGGACAGTTTACGATTTACATATTATCTCAATCCTCCCTGATGAAACGATTAATGGGTTGATACTGCGAAAGCAGTAAGAATTACAATTATGATGAGCGGAATATTTTCATTGATGAGAACCGTACGCGCCGAGGTAAACGCGGAGTTGGATTAGAAATGTTTTCCCTCACAGTTTGATATCGCTTTGTCAGATGACCAGATTGCAAGTCCATCGGCCGCTCATACATAACCAGGGGTTCAGTATTCCGGCAATATACGGAGTACGTACATATATATCATGCACCCCACGGTCCCCGGGTAACCAAAGACATCTCCCCGCACCCCCGTTACACCAACGAAGTACTCGGTAATGAATACGGCTATCCCAAAAGGGAAATTCCTCGGCCTTTCTTGCGGAAGACGCTTCGGACACTCCGTTTCCTATCTGCAACCTATGAATCTGGGGTAGCTCCCCGAACCTTATCAAGGGGGGGAGGAGGACAGGGGATAAGATCCACTCTCAAGAAATTTACTCTTGGTTTCGTTTTTACTTTCCGATATTGCAATCTTGCTGATATTTTGTTGTTTTGTTTTTGGTGCTCTGAAATTTCTTGAACAAGAATTTTAAATCATGGTTTTCACTGCTCCTTCCTGGGCTCCTAAGCTGCTACCCCCTCCAGACTCAATACCAGTCTCTGAATTTATCCTGAACGAGAGGTATGGACGACGGTCGCTCAGCGATTCGCGGGATCCATATATTTGCGGTGTTAGTGGAAAGAGCTTCAGTACAGTCCAGGTTCGCGAGCGTAGAGATGATCTTGCGAAAGGAATAAGAGAGGAGCTAGGATGGCAGGTCAACCAGGGCAGCGAGTTTGACAAAACCGGAGTAGTATTCTGTCTCAATACTGTATGCATATCCCATTACTTGCTCCCCTTCGCATCACAAAGGCTGGGCGCAAAGTTGACCGCAAAGCTGACTGTCTAGATCGACTCGATGACCCTGTCGTGGGCTATACAGAGACTGAATGGCATCTCTTCTCCCGCAAGTGCTGCGTATTCAGCTTCTGAGCTTTCGTTTCAGCTAAAGAGTGCATGCGCAAAATGTCTTTTCACATGCACATCTCTTTTACCAACTGCTTTAGAGGCAGCTAAGATTGCGAACATCCCGAAAAACAGAATATACCTATGTCCCGTTTTTTCAGCATCCGAAGAGACGACCAAGGCTGCTCCCACGGGTCTGAAAACTTTGGAAGACCTGATTTCGAGGGGGAAAGCTCTTCCTGCACTCGAGAAACTACAATGGAGCGCAGGGCAGGGGAGGCGCCAGACTGCCTTCATATGCTATTCAAGCGGTACTTCAGGACTACCTGTAAGCTTGGCCAAGTCATCGAGTTGCTGAAACTAATTTTTAGGTAGAAAGGCGTGCAAATATCACATTACAACGTGATCTCAAATGTCCTGCAAAATACCACTTACGAATCGCCTTGGAGAAACAAACATACTAACGGCGCAACGGAAGTCGTCATGGGATGCCTACCATTCAGCCATATATATGGTCTTGTGCTCATCTGCCATACATCTACCTATAGGGGTGATCAAGTAGTTGTCTTACCGAAATTCGACCTGCTCAATTTCCTGGCATCCATTATGCGATTCAAAATCTATGAGCTCTTCGTCGTTCCACCAATAGTAGTCATGATGACCAAAAACCTGGGGCTGCTGAAACGATACGATCTAAGCAGTGTCAAATACCTGTACACAGGCGCTGCGCCGTTTGGCGAGGAGTTGGTCAACGAGCTGCAATCGGCGTATCCAGATTGGAATATCTGTCAGGCGTATGGCTTGACGGAGAGTGCTACTGTTGCAACTTCTACATCACGTTCGGATATTTGGCCTGGTAGCTCCGGCTCTATTCTGCCTGGAGCAGAAGTTAGGATAATAGATACCGATGGGACTGACATTGACGCATACGACACCGCTGGAGAAATCTGGATTAAGGCTCCTAGCGTTGTTCTCGGATATCTGAATAATGAACAAGCGACGAACGAAACGTTCATTGAAGATGAGAGCGGAAGATGGCTAAAGACGGGCGATAAAGGAGAAGTTCGCCTATCCCCAGGCAGCAAGAATGAACACATCTGGATCGTGGACAGAATAAAGGAATTGATCAAGGTCAATGTAAGGACATGACTCTTTCGCACAGCGCATGAAAAGTTTTTCTAATTTCCCACAGGGCAATCAAGTCGCTCCCGCAGAGCTCGAAGCTCATCTTCTTACTCATCCTTCCGTGGCCGACTGTGCTGTCATTCCCATCCCCGATGACGCTGCAGGTGAAGTCCCAAAGGCTTATGTAGTAAGGCTCAAAAACAACGGGGATAGCAACGATGATGCGCGTGTCAAGCAGGACATTGTGGAATATGTCAAGGAGCATAAGGCGAAATACAAGTGGGTGAGGGAAATTGAATTCATTGATGTTATACCGAAATCTGCCTCTGGAAAGATTCTCAGGAGGGTTTTGAGGGATTTAGACAAGGTGCAGCGGAGGGATCAAAGTATAAGAAGCAGGCTTTAATTTTGTACATTAGCTAGCAAGCATCTTGAAGATAGGGAAATGTAAGCTTAGAAAGCTGGATTATAGAGACAATAGTAGGAGGTATGACATGGTTCAAATCATATGTTATGTGTGCACCCGAGCGCTATTATTTCAATTGAGCAAAAGTAGCAACAAATTCTTGGGTCGTTCAGTGAGCTGGCTCGATTATCGAAAGCCAGCCAATCAATGCCCAATCACTCACTCCTCTGTATAGTAGCAAAGAAACTACGCTTTTAGCATTTCATCGTAGCATAACAGATACTAGGAACTGTCCATGAACGCTATCTCAACACGTGGTATCCAGGCACGACATTCAGAAGCTATCGTTGGATCCTTCATTTTGCAACTTCAATGGCAGTCTGTTTTGGGACAACCGACGACATTAGCCCCGGTAAGCTTCCGGCTAGTTCCTCGGCAGAGGCAGCCATGTTTCGGTAAAATTAGATCTGCAGTTCGGTTCGGGTCTGGCTGGCTTCATTGCCGTCTTTGTCAAATGGCGTCTATTCTGCATCGGAAGTTGTATGCAACCTTTTCAATAAGCTCGGCTTACAGATTGATTGATTGATTGATTGATTGATTGCCTTTCTCACATGCGGAGAATCTGGGAGCAGGCTTGATAAGGTTAACGGGTAGTTAGCCACTTCTCGGTACTTCTCACAAGTCCCAAATTTGTTGTATATAGATACCTTTACAGTTTTTTTGGAATCGACCTGACTGTCCTGCCATCAAACATTCCTTGGACTATAACTTCATTCAAACCTTGTGGTTGCTGTCCATTCCCTCCATTTCCCCTCCACACTCGCACTCTTGTCATCATCCATATTCACATCATCATCATGACTATCAACCAAGACTCCAAAGCATCCGTCGAAGCACGGTTGCCAGAAATCGGCCAAGCGCCGCCCAAGGTAGACATGGATTCAATCCTCAATAACATCAAAGCCGCACAACACGCCAACAGCACAGTATCCCCAAGCAAATACGCCATCCCCTTGAACCAACAACATGCGCTCACTCCCCGCAAGATCCGCGTCATCACAATCGGCGCTGGATACTCCGGGTTAATCGTCGCACACAATTTCCAGCACAAGAACCCGGAGATGCAAGATATCATCGAGCATACGATATTCGAGGGCCGTTCTGAGATGGGCGGTACGTGGCTGGTTAACACATATCCGGGTGTGCAGTGTGATGTCCCAGCTCAGATTTATGTATGTGGTTTTCCTTCCTTGTTTACTCTTTTGTCACGGGGGAGGGTTTGGCTAATTATGTTCAGGCATTCCATTTTGATCCCAATCCAGACTGGAGTCGTTTCTATGCTAGTGGAGGTGAAATTCAAGAGTATATTGTGAGGACAGCCAAGAAATGGAATCTCGATCGCGATGTCAAATTGAATACGCAAGTTACTCGGGCCGAATGGCTGGCAGGAGAAGGTGTCTGGAAAGTAACGGTGGTTCACGATGGTAAAGCCCGTGATGAATATGCCGAAGTGCTCATCTCAGCTCGGGGAGTTCTCCTGTAAGTTGAATCCTGAGAAATTATTTTACTGCGCAAACCGCTAAAACCTAACCTTTAGTTACCACCAGTGGCCCGCGATTCCAGGTCTCGAGGATTTCAAAGGTCACAAGACGCATTCCGCGGCTTGGGATCACAACTACGACTATTCCAACAAGCGCATAGCTGTGATAGGAAACGGGTCATCAGGAATTCAGATTGTACCTCAGATGGTCAAGCTTCCCGGAACCGATGTTACAAATTTTATTCGTGGCCCTACGTGGGTTACCTACAGAATATCGCCAGCTGTACATCTCGGTCGACCTTCGGATGAAACCAATCCATGCTACCTAGAATCCGAGAAGAAGAACTTCCGAGAGAACCCAATAGCGCTAAGAGACCATAGACGGGCCATCATGGGACGAACCACCAAAGCTTTCCGCATAGTAAGAATTCCCATTCTCATTCCCATACTTAAAAACAAAATCTTAAATCCATTTTGCTAACATGGGAAACTAGTTCGTCAAAGGGTCAAAGGCCAACGCAGACAGCTTCGACTTTGCCGTAAAGCAAATGTCCGAAAAGCTAAACCACGATCCCGTTCTCTGCGAAAAGCTCATTCCAAAATGGGAGCTTGGTTGTCGTCGAGTAACTCCCGGCGCCGGATACCTGGAGTCATTCCTTCTTCCCAACTGCCATCTCACAGACAGCGGTATCATAAAGATCACTGAAAATGCAATCCATACTGCAGATGGTAAAGTCCACGAGGTGGATGTCAGTAAGTTTTTATATTGCAATCTGAGTACTAGGGTCTATTGTCTAACATATTTGTTACCAGTTGTGTGCGCTACCGGATTTGACGTTTCTCACACTCCTCACTTCCCAATCATCGGTACCAAAGGCGTTGAACTTGCCAAAGCATGGAAAGATGACGCACAAGCTTATCTGTCCTTGGCCGCCCCAGACATGCCCAACTATTTCATCATGATTGGACCCAACGCAGTAGCCGGGCATGGATCGCTCGTTGAAGTAATGAACTGGACAGCCGACTACTTTACGAAGTGGATCAAGAAGATAGCAACCGAGGACATCAAGTCAGTCGCTCCCAAGCACGAGGTAGTAGAGGCACACAATCTCTACGGAGATGAGATCTTAAAAACGTTGGTTTGGACCTCGAGTTGTAAGAGTTGGTACAAGCGCGGGACCGTGAATGGGAGAGTGACGGCCCTTTTTGGAGGAACCAATGTTCTATTCAAGAAGGTGATAGAACAGATCCGTGGAGAGGACTTTAATATCGAGTATCGGAGTGTCAATCGCTTCAAGTTCTTTGGCAACGGCTTCACTCCGTATGAGTTGGATGATTCGAATGATCTGGCATGGTATGTGGAGAGATAAATTTTAAAGATATATTAGAGTCAAGAGGGATATCTGTGTATTTTAGCCACGATTTCAAAGCATTGGGAAATAGAAGAAATTTTTACCATATTCGTACCATTTAATTTCCCTCAAAGTCATTTACGCTGTAAAATGTAGACTGTGAGACCCCGAGGTACTCAATGACAAATAAAGCAACGTATAATGGTGGATGAGATAGAATCGGCAACAAGACTAAGCAACTTTGCTGTAACTGCTGAGTCTGATACAGACAAAGTAGGGACCTGAAAAGTGGCAGCCACAGGACTCTGCACGTGTAATACGGTATAAAAGTGTCACGGAACACCAAAAAGCGGTCCATATTCACACCATATCATAGGGATTTGGTCAAATTGAGCAGTGGTTTTTGTAAAGCTTATAATGTATACTGCAAAAGCTATAGTTTGTTTTATACAATAAGGAACCAAGAAGTTAATCAATCCGCGCGACTTTTGGTGGCCGATCCCATATTTCTTCTACAGTCTTGCCTTTTGTCTCGGGGACAAATTTGCCAACGAAGAGGAAGCTCAGCACTGCTAACCCTCCGAATATAAAATATGCCCAGCCAACACCGCCTAGTCAGTTATTCAGCGCAGTGTTGATGATTGGGGAAAATTGAGTAACGGCGTAAGTGGCAATGTAATTCGATGCCAAGCACCAACTCTGCGTTGCACCAACTGCTTCGTGGCCAACAAGCTCAGATGCCATCAGGAAAGGAATGGTCCTAGGCCTGTTGCAAAGAAGCCAATATACAAAATAACGGAAATGGCAGCAAGTAGCTTGAGCTCGAGACGAAGTGCTAGAGCGAGGAGGAATGACTTAGACCCCATGCCACCAATGGAGAGGAGGAGACACGCCTTCCTACTAATTTTATTGGGAAGAGGGGCACAGCCAATAGTAACCACTTTGTTTGTTTGTTTGTATTCCTTTTTAACCTGTAGGTTGGCCACGGAGATTAGAATGATAATCAAGGATGATGAGACTGGGAGAACGCCTGAGAGCAGCGAAACCGAGTACATCATAATGCGTGTAGCTGGGTTGGTTTTGCCGCGTGCTGCCAGCAATGATGGACTCTCTGGGACAAATAAGAGCCCCAGCGCCTGGGAGAGTCCTAGCATGGCACCTACCCCGAGTATTAATACTGTATTATTCGCCAATCAGATCCCCTACTGAGATAGTAACCCATAGTTCGGGGGCTGGGTTTTTATCATGATAAACTCGGCTAGCGTAATGAATCAGTAGGTGTGCAAGGAGATGCGCGGACCTTTGAATTCATCATCCCTAACCTCATTGTACAATGTGTTTATGCTCACAGCTTCAAAATACTAGCAAAGCTAGTGAGATCGTTACTTAAGAGGTATGCGAGGATTCTGAAGGAGGAACTTTTCAAAGCTAACCGAGGATGAAGATAGTTCACAATTGGGAGAAATTCCTAGAAACTACGTACAATTACTTGTCTAAGAATCAGGAGCTGGAACGACGACTCGCATTCAATCTGAAGATGAAGAAGAGGACGGGCGATCGAACAAACGCCGAGAAGCGCATATCAAAGATCCTCGATTATAGTCCTTTTGAACATTCTACCCAAAAAGTTCTCGTTACCAATTATCTGGAGTGGGAACGCAATCCTTCAAAATTCTACGATCAACTCCAGAATCCACCAAGTACGAAGTTATATGATCCTCAACAATTCATCATCGGCCTCTGCCTGCAGGTGGACGAAAATGATGCACACTTAGCCATTCTTCGCCGAATTTACTGCTATGTCCTCGGTGGGCTGCGAGAGAAACAACCCAATTGCAGTGCTCAATCAATCGGGGAGTCATTACACAGCGGTCTATACAGCGGAGAAGGAAATTTGGAGGAGCTTATCAAAGCAGTTGTCAAATTGATTGAAACTGGTCCGAGATACAGGAATATAGTCAACAAGTTAGGCCCTGCACTTACACAGGCTACAAGAAACGAGGTTCTTGTCATTGAGCTGCTTAAGAGAGGGGCTGATCCAGATTCGAAAGACAGCTATGGCCCTGCACTCACCCAGGCCATACGAAGCGGATACGTGAAGCTTGTAGGAAAGCTGCTTGAAATTGGTGCCAATCCCAATGCAACCGACAACTATGGCTTCTAGTATTCCGCAAATAAAAACTTTTCATACAAGCTTTCCTATGTAGATAAGTATAGCAGAGTATTGGACTTGCAAGTACTCCTATCAATTCAAGCCAAGGGTGGTCACCGCTAACTTTAGCTGGGCCATAATTCAGATGATTGACTAGGGACTGCAAGGTGGGTCCAATCCAGCTGTATGCAGTATCACGATATTAACAAGTGAAATGCCAAATCATCTAGTTCTCACGTGCTTACGTGACTACAATCCCGGCTGAATAAACGCCCAGAATACAATTTGAGCTGGATGAAGATCTTGACAACTTTTAATAATCTATACCCGACAAAGGAAAGTCGCGGATAAAAAAATCATATAAGGAAAACTCAAGGTCGGAGTTCGATCTCGTGGACTACCGCGACGTGATTCTTGAAGAGCATAATACTATCGAGAACCAAACCTGAAGCCTTACACATAGGATACACGCAGATAATTGGCTCTTCTGCAGGTATCTTGCCTAGCAAATAAACATTTTCAACATGGTCCCACATATATGAAACGCGCTTGAAGGTGCGCGTCCGTTGCTTATATGAGAGCGCCTCGTTGCCAATACAAATTATACACTGCTTCTTTTTGCAGACGAGGGGAAACTCACCAGCTGGTATGACGAGATCGAGAACAGGTACGAACGCGGGAGATTCTTCCTCGAGGGGATCTTCGTAAGCTGGGACCGGCCGCGGCTGCCGAGTTCGGAGCTCTTGTCGCGAGGCGAGTGCGACTTGGAGGTTGATGGCAAGGACCTTTCGAGTAACAATAGCTTGAGAACTAAGGTCTCTGGAGAGATCGCATAAGACCACCTGTAACTGTGTCCGTTCTTTGAGCTGATGTTCAACAAGGAGCTCGACCTCCTCCTGAGCGGTCTCGTTTAGCGGCCGGTTTAGCTGCCTCTTCATCATTTCATTATGAATGTAGGAGAAGTAATCCTTCCTGTGTTCGACCTCGAGCTCGTCTTCCAAGCTCTTCTGCGCATTCTTAAGCTGCTGGCCGAGTTTCTTGTGCGCATCTTTAATCTCCTTAGGAGCTCGGTTAATGAACTTGTGCTCCCACTTGATATGGGTATGTTTCAGGACGGCGATCTCCGGATCTGCGGCGAGGAGTCGCTCCATCACCTCTCTGGGGACTTCTTTTGGGGCGCCAGGGTTGCATCGAATGCTCATGTGTGTAAAGGCCCGGGTCAGCCCATCATCAGTAATGTCGCTCTCGAGATAGGCGTCTTGCACATTAAATCTGACTGATTGATTGTTATATGCCTCATTGAACACCCCTGTAAAGGGATTATGTCTCATGACTTGATCACGTATAGCATCTGATGCCTTACCTAACACGGCTGTTAGCCTGGAGTAGTTGATAATGTGGGACAGGATACATACCGTCAATCGCGTTGGCACAGCCTCGACGAAAACAATAGCTCGTCAGTTTGTCTTCAAAGCCCACGTATCGCCCAAGACGGTTCAGGTAAAAGGCAAATGTCGCATATGTCATGGCTTCGGTCATTGACTTCACCCAGCCGGTCATGGCCCAGACCGACTTCCGAAAGACGGGCCGCTTGAGCCATTCCAGCTTCAAATGGACCTTCATCGCCTTCATATTTTGGCTCCCCAGGTCTGTGGAAAAGAACGGCTCAGGGGATGCGTAGCCATCGACAAGGATCGCGTCATCGCGGATCGCACGAGTTAAGATGTGAGAGATCGGACAGAGGATGGGGAGAGGATTTTCTCTGAAGAGGAAGGTCGTGCTTTAAGGGTTGAGTTAGTTACAGTTTAATACATCTCGTGAGGGCAACTTACGGTTTAGGCTTGTTATCTACTCCTTTATGGTTCTGTAAGTGAACCTCCATTGCCAGAAGGTCTCTCTCTCCCCGCTTCGGGTTCTGTACAATCAATCCACAGACAGATGTCCTCGTAACAAAGCGCTTTGCACTTCCGTTTTGCCTCCTCAAACTCGCCAGGCTGGCTCAGAGGCGTCCGAGGTCTGCCGTACTAGCTCTCTAACCGCGTCAATCCCGATTTCGATCTCGATCTCAGTCATGGAGCACTAGTCCATATCATTTGGAATGGTGACATCTGTGCCGTCGCTGTTGTAACCGCTGTCCGAGAAGTCATCCTCGTCCATGGCTCCGTCGTCGCTTCCGTCATCCTCAGAGTCGAAGATCAGGTCGTCGCCAGCGTCGCTATTGCTATTGTACTCAGGCTCACTATCGGACTCGTGCTCATTGGCATAATTACAATGCACCGCCTTCTTCCGAGCCTGTTTGGTCGTGTTGGTCTCTTCTTTCTCGGGTCTTCGCTGGCTTTCCCCTTCGATGCGTCAACAAACTCGGCTGGTCGACCGCCTGTGTAGGCTTGGAACAGCATAATAGTGGCGATGTCGTGACGATCGTCCTCGGTAGGGAAGGCAGATTCATCACGGGCCCAGTGCTGGACAAGCATAAGAAGCAGGTCGTCTGGTCCGGCCACGGGCTTGGACGTGGTATCGATATACTTTAATCTTAGATTAGCATTTAATACAAGAACAGCGTTAGAAGATTTCCTTACCTTGACGACCTCATGTCCATCATTCACGTCCATGTGTTCGCCATTTACTCGGCGATAGAACATCTTGAATTCCCGCCAGTATGTGTGGATCGACCTTTTCTTTCCCATCTTCCGCTTCTTCGCAAAGTAGTTTGCACAAATCCAGTGGAGGAACGACATTATCCTCCCCTTGCCACACATCTGCTTAATACCGGTTCGCCAATCCCCTAATCGACGATGGTCGCAGAACCTGTCTCTGGTTAGCCTACGTTGATCAAATCACTAAGATCTAAGTCCTGCCTGCGAACGTACTTCATGAATTTCTGTCTAATGTAATAAATACTGGCCTTGGTATTGTCGGAGTCCAACGGCTGGAGGAACGGTTTATTGTTCAAACCGACCTCCATTAGTTGATAATCTTCCCCACTCAGCATCTGCTTCTCCCTCTCCCTTAATATTCGATTGGCGTCGGTGCGTTTCTTCAAAACAGTCTCGAGGATGCTAAAGGTGCGCGCCACTGGTACTTGAATGATAGGAGCCATGATCCTGTGCAGGCCCACGAAGTCAAGGAGGAGTGAGGGAGAAGAGGGAGGAGTTTTCGAAGAGGGAGGATGTTTCGACGAGGGAGAAGGAACCGATCGAGTTCAGTTCTTCAGCGTTGACGTAGCCTGAGAATATAGAGTTGATGAGTTCATGAGTCGAGGTTGTGTGAGGTATCGAGTTGTAGAAGGGTGGTAGCCAATATCGAGGGTAGGGAGAGCTACCGGAACTGTCGAGAGTTCAAGGTCCAACGATTTCGGTGGGCAAAGGAATGTGTAGAATCGAGTGTAGATATGGAGGACGGCGAGGAGAAAATAAACTTCGAGAGTCTTTGTAGACGAGAGAATCGCAGGCCACGGGACTCGTCGAGAAGTCAAAAGAGGTAAAGAGGGAGGGAACGAGGTAGTCGGACTAGCGTGAAATCATAGTGGCGTGTGAGGTTGTCTGTTTGTGTAGTGACCTGTCGCGTCCTTGTCGATGGCAGGCTCTAGTGAGGCTGGGGGTTTGGCAGTTCTAGGTGTAGGGAGGCTATTGTAGGTAGAACCTGCGGTTCATTGATGATACCCCGCTGCGTATTCTGCCTTGTATATGACGGATGAGCCGCGCTGACTATTTGTGGTTGTCGTAAGCTGAGGTCTATCACCATATATCGTTTCGATGCAGCGGTCTGGTCAGCACTGCTCTCTACTCAGCATTAGCGATGTATATTTCCATACCGAAGCGTTACTAACCTCGCAGCCTTTTTCTTCTGTTTCAGCGCCTGCCTCCGTGTCTGCTCCGCAACCTCGAATTCTATATTGTCCCAACGCTCGATATATCCCTTTATTTGCTCATGCAAAACAAAATCGTCGAACGTAGAGATTAGTCCCAAAACCAGCCCTGGACTTGACAACAGCAGCTCCTTGACCTTGTGTAAAATAACTTTCCCCGCCAACCGAAGAATCATTCTAGGCTTTATGCCTGCGTAACGACTAAAGAAAGCATCCGGGGTATCGGGGTTCGCTGTCCAACTGAGCTTGCGTAGTACTTCGCGATGATAGTAATCCGGATTCCAGCACTTGACGCGTTTATCAATATCGCTTCCTATCTTCTTCAGTTCCTCACGAGCGAGATCCTCTATCTCAATCAGGAGAAGTGCCTTCGAGATCTCTTCCCGTGGGAACTCGAGGCCTCGGATTGTCGCAATAACGCCTTCGAAATGCGCCGCTTCGCGCTTTAAAGCCTCTCGTACAGCGGCTGGGCTCTCTTTCCCTGCAGGCGAGAGTGTTGAGGTGTTCTCCTGAGGCTGGCTGGCCATTGTAAGAAGTAGGCGATAGAGCAAATTGAGTTAATAGGGTTGTGCGCAGACGGGCTCACGGAGGGGTTTCTATCTCGTGGTTTGCCACTAAGTCAAACCATTTCCCGTTTTGTCACAGGTGCCGTCCCGTCTTTCTCTTCTAACCTGTGCGGGGAAGGTTTCGAACATCTCACCAGTGATGTATAAGAAGAATCAGCAGAACAAGGCAAGAATAAAGATTAAGATTACGATCAACCACTATACACGGCCGCTCTAAGAGTATAATTTCCCCCTCCCCTCGTTTGTCCTTTGTTGTTGTTTTCTTCCGTTGCTTTGGTTTAGGTTTTATAAGAGTATAGTGCT
Source organism: Bryoglossum gracile (assembly GCA_037952635.1). NCBI lineage: Eukaryota > Fungi > Ascomycota > Leotiomycetes > Helotiales > Bryoglossaceae > Bryoglossum > Bryoglossum gracile. The sequence goes on along the minus strand of JAPZPB010000259.1, from coordinate 11,474 downwards.
TCTGTTTTCGCCCCCGCTGCAATATACAAGGAGAAGCCTGACGCACCACTCTTTTCTGTCTCTCTAAATTGTTATATAGTAGTGGCTGCCGCGTTCTCGCTTTGATTTTATTCGCATTTCCCACCGTGTTTCGAGGCTTTTAATCCCAGGTCTTTGGTTAAGCGAGGGATTGTTGACATTGTACGAGGCACTAACTACAACTACCCCGAGGATAAATAACGAAAAAGGAAGAAATTCAAGAAGACGACAAAGTCGCAGCAAATCGAGTCGGATAACTCGTATATTTATTAACGTATCCGCGTAGTCTGCCCAATGAAAACAACCAACACAGCCGCATACGCCGCCGTCGCCCCCATCAATGTATCATTCGCAGCCTTACTCACACCACCCAAAACCACAGCAAAGAAAGTCACAAAGGCGACGGTTAACCCCAAACGCACTTTTTGGGACGTGATGAAGGAAATTACAATCATGGGGACAAGCAGGAAGAGCCCAGCGATGAGGGAGACGAGGATCCGGGCGAAGTCGTCAACTGCATTGGGGATGTTGTTGTTGGGCGCTGTGGGGATTAGTTGTGCTTTTGAATGGGAGGGGGCTCTACGATCATGGAAGCTTAGCATTTAAATTTGAGTCGTTTAAACGGCGAAGGGAGGGTAGGGGGAATGGCTGGGGACTGACCTCGCGCACTCGCACCAGTATCGCCTCTCCTCAACCCTCCCGGCGGCATCGTCGCCGCCAACCTCATATTCATCTCATCCGGATTCACCATCTTCAGTGGGAGACGCTCGATTAGAAACTTTCGAACGACGTCTGTTTGGCCGGCAGCTCGAGTCTGGTCTGTGGGGCTGAAATAGAACATCTTGGATGGTTTGGTGAGGTACCGTTCGTCGAGGAGGAGTTCGACGAAGTCACAGCGGGCGAGTTCGCGGGAGGATGGGGAGACGAGGGGCAGGATTGCATTGCCTGGAAAGTAATCAGTGCAGAATCTTTAGAGTTAGTAAATGCGAAAAGCAGAGGGAAAGAGGGCGGACTGTATTCTCGTAGTAAGTCCGTTAAATTCTGATCCTGATCTGGTGCTAACCGCGGAGGGGCTTCCAACGGTGCAGGCATAATTGGATTCCCAGGAGCTACCCCCACGCGAGGTCGGTGCCCAGGTGTCTCATACTCGAGGAGTTTCTGTTGCAATGTATACAAGTTCGTGAGATTCAATTTCTCAAATGCCATAAAACGAGTTTGTTGCGGTGCACGTGCAACTCGAGCAGCCAGGTCTTCGACCGCGACGTCGAGTTCAAAATTGGGCCTTGCATTTCGCATTTGTTGAATTTCAATGGGCGTGCGGAAATCAGAGCTCTGGTTTGGGGGGATGGGTTGTGCCTGTGCCATCTGTTGTGCTGCCATCCCAGAGAATGTAATGGGAATTCAAGTGATGATTGAATTGAAGATAAATAGACGCTGGGTTTGAGCGCTGTTTTATAGCCCGCACCTGTGATCTCGGGGCCCAGCTTGTTGAAGTTGCAGACGCCGCCATGCTCTCGGCTGGGCAAAACTTCAGCTCGCACAGAAGCTATTGGCCAGTATCATTTATCGTGCCTTGCAAATGAGAAAAGAAAGCAAAACGATGATACTATGACAGATTGATGGAATTGAATGCCGGCTTTGTCCCTGCTTGTATTGAACGAAATGGCAGTATATTCCCTCCCAAAGAGACGGAGTAGACTTTTAGGAGAAGAGCAAATAAGGACTAAAAGAACACTGAAGCAAGGTAACGTGAATTGAATGACAACTAGTCTAGACTCCAGAGGTCCTAACGACTTTTGGTTGTCTATAGCGCCACATTGCTCCAAGCCTCAGATAGGGACGTACCTCGAAGATAAATGGCGTACTCTGCTGCCATCGAGAAACGGAAGATTCTCCGAACTGAACAATTTGAGACCAGTAATTTAGTAATAAGAATCAAGAACGCTTCTCGAAGCATCCATTTAAAAGTAACGGCGAGGACCCGACATCTATCTCCAAGATGTGAAAAAGGTAAAAGATATAAGTAAAGTGACGTTAAGACATGAAAATCCTTTGAAATGCAGAAATAAATGAGAGAAGAAGCGCGAATTAGCGGCTTTCGTCCGATCGAATGCGATATTTCCTCGTTACATTGTCTCTAACTAGGAACAGCAAAAATAAAAACATACAACAGCAGGGATTCGCTGATGGTCACCCACTCAACTACTGGACTGCCGATTTGAAGCTTAAGTATCGGAGAGCGAACGGGATCCGCTGTTCTCTTCAATCTATGGTCGTATGTGGAAACATGTTGTTTATCTGTAGAGATATAGGAGGATGAGAAAAAGGCTAGTACTTTGGTGAAGCGAGGTGAAACGAGGTGTAACTAACTCTGAGGACTGAGGCGTCGGAAGAGCTCTGATTTTGGATTTAATACTCCTCTGGCATCCATCGCATTCAGTTACTCTCGTGGTGCGTTTTGCCTGAATAGATATCAGAAGACTGGATAGTGCAGAATTGTTCCTGACTGCAAGCCGAGAGAGACTCTGATGACTATATCCAAGGCAGCACCTGCGTGGGTATTTGACCAGTGAGAGCCCCGGAAGGCTCTTGAATTTTTCATGCCCATGTTCCATGAATCGTGATTAGTCCAGAGGCGCCAGAGGAAGAGGAGGAGGAGATTTGGATCCTCAAGGTGGAAAAAGAATTGCATGGAGGAAGCGAAGAGTTCGACTCTCTACCACGACCAGCACTTATTCTTCAACGTGACGAGAAATGAGCCACAGTACTTTTGCATCCCTACGTGCAGATGCCCAACCACACCTCCAAGTGTCAGGTGCACGAGGTACGTAGGAATCATGGCTGCCTAGCATAATGCCTACCAAGGTGCCTGCAGAGATTCTGTGTCTTCGTTGGTTTTAAGTTACTCTTAACGAATAAGCGGGCGTGGCTAGCTCAGCCTCACAGCACCGCAGCAGTATACTTACTGTCGCTCGAACCTCAGTCAGTTGACTTTTCCCAGCTGTGATTTTGTGATGCGCCAACTTCCTGTGATGCTATTTACGTTGAACCCTACTAATATCTCGGAGATCATCTTCACATCAAAGAATATCGAAGTACCTTTCCTGGGTTCCACTATTGATCCCTGATATATATATCATGGAGATGGAGATGGAGAATGCATCATCTCCACTGCCAGCGCCCAAGGAGCCTTCTGCTAATGGCCTTTCGGTGCTCGTCAATCCGGATAGACCTTCTCTAGAGTAAGTGCAAGTCATATTACAGTACCCAACCTGAAACTTGTACAAGTAATAATCAGAGTCAGCATTGTTTTCATTCATGGATTCACTGGTCATCCTGAACGCACTTGGAGGCATAAGGGAGAAGCTAGCCATGACCAGAACGAGCCTGACGACGATGTTGGTGAACGGCCATCGAAAATTCGAAAAGTCTTCCCATCATTATCATCCTCTCGAACAAGCAGAGCCCGCAAACCTACTTACTGGCCACGAGATCTCGTCCCAAACACTGCCCCGGATGCGCGCGTCCTCACATATGGGTACGATACGCACATCCGTCATTGGGCCGGTCCTGCTATAAACAAAAGCACTGTCTACGACATCGCTTGGGATTTTCTGGTCAGCTTAGAGGCAGCACGCCGCGATTCAGCGTCCAGATCTCTGCTACTTATCGCCCATAGCCTCGGGGGTATCATCGTCAAAGAAGCGCTTCGGCGATCCCGCGGCTGTGAACAGCACCAGAGCCATCTTTACAGCATTTACGAATCAACTTCGGGCATTATCTTTTTCGGGACCCCGCATGGTGGTGCGGACCCGCGAGGACCGATCCAGCATGTTGCTCAGAAGGTCATGCAAGCCGCAGGTTTCCAGGCCAATGACCAGATTGTGAATACTTTACTGCCTTCTGGGGAACGGCTCAAGGAGCTGCGTGATGAGTTCGGGCCAATGGTTCGTCAAAAGGGCTGGACCATATACTCTTTCCAAGAACAATACGGAGTCAAAGCACTTAACAGCAACAAGGTATTGATATTCAACTTCTCTTTTAGACAAAGACTAATTTCCATAGGTTGTTGAAGATACAGCTTCTTGTCTGAATGATCCAACTATCGAAGTCACCCAACATATTGCCAACAATCACATGGAAATGTGTCGATTTAGTGGACTCCACGATGTCGAGTATGGTAAAGTTGTCGCAGCCATTCATAAGGTTCTTGAAAATACTACTAGACTACCCCCATTTGGTAAAAACACCGCCCTCACAGCAGATCAGCGGCAAATTTTTTTGGATTCGTTAAGGTTTAATCAGATTGATACTCGTCATGCAACTATCAAGACCGCCCATGCGAAGACATGCAAATGGCTTCTCAAGGAATGCAAGTACCAGGACTGGCTCGATGATAACAAGCTCTCTGGTCATCATGGCTTTTTATGGATCAAAGGAAAGCCTGCCACCGGAAAGTCGACAATCATGAAGTTTGCATATGCAAATGCTAACAAAGCGATGAAAGACATTGTTATCTCGTTCTTCTTCAACGCAAGGGGTGAACGTCTGGAGCAGTCAACACTAGGAATGTACCGATCTTTACTCTTCCAACTCCTCAGAAAGCTTCCGGAACTTCAAAATCTTTTTGATTTACTTGGGGCGAGAATGCCTAACGACTTCAACCAATGGGATATTGAGATAGTCAAAACCCTTTTTCGCAGCGCAGTTGGGAACCTCGGACGACACAGCTTGACCTGCTTTATCGACGCTTTAGATGAGTGTGAGGAGGATGAAGTTCGAGAAATGGTGACTTTCTTGGAATCTCTTGGACAAACTGCGGTTTCGTCTCAAATCCCATTACGCATCTGTTTCTCAAGTCGCCACTACCCGACTATCACAATCGAGAAAGGCATCCAGCTTGTCCTCGAAGGCCAAGAAGGCCACCAGCAGGATATCGCAAATTATTTGCACAGCGAGCTGAAAGCCGGACGTAGCAGACTGGTGGATCAAATCAAAGACGAGATACTTGAGAGGGCCTCTGGAATATTTCTGTGGGTTGTCCTCGTTGTGCAGATGCTAAATAAAGAATTTGACCGAGGCCGGATATATGCACTACGGAAACGGCTCGATGAGATTCCAAATGGATTGGATAAGCTGTTTCTTGACCGGAATCTCGACACTTTACAACTCAATGCCCCACGTGACCCCGCGCCGCCTTTGCTCAGGCGGCTTAGGCCTGGCTTAACTTCGGCTTAGGTCTGCTTAGGTCTGCTTACCCATTTTACTAGAGATCGTTAACTTTTAATAAAGAGCCCGAAAGGGCCTCTTTTCCTAGCTAGGGGTCCTAAATCTATTCCCACTATAGCTAATTCCTAGATAGTTATCTTAGTCTACTTATCTTTATATATAAGACCTTTTTCTGCCTTAAGGATATTTTATATTATCCTTTGCGTTTTGCCTAAGGCTATATATTCTATAAATAACCGGTTCCCTCTTGTCTTTACTTCTCTTCTTACCTCTCTCTTCTTACCTCTCTTCTTACTTATCTTCTTATATATCTTCTTATAATCTTACTTATCTTCTTATATATCTTTTCACTTATCTTTTTATATACCTTCTTATATATCTCCTTACTTATATTCCCTCCCCCTCTCTCCTCTCTCTAATCCCTCTCTCATTTCTCTAGGAAGACCTTTTCTTATCTTTACTCTAAATATTTATATCTGCATATATATAGTTCTGCAAGCTATAAGCACTAAACAAGCAAAAGGATATTAAAGAGAACTAAATCTAGATAAGCAGATAAAGGCAGCCTTAAAAGATAAGCTCTTTAAGGATAAGTCTAGGATTAATAGCAATCTTATCTATAGAAAACTAAATAAAAAGACTAGCTAACTATAGTATAACGCAATATAGGACTTTTAAGAAGCATATATTACTAATATTATAAAGTTAAGTTTAGAATAGTAAGTATTAATACATCTTAAGTATAAAAGGAAATATCTAAGATTAAACTTATATAATATAAAAGATATAAAGCATATTACTAAAGCTATTAGACGCTTAACCCTAGGTAGACTAGATAAAGAGATAGGAAAAGCAACTATTAAAATAATATAAAATAAGATGCGAAAACTTATATTAATATAGTAATATAATATAAACTTTGCAATTCCTTTAAAAGTTTATAACTTAGTAGCTCTTATAAGTGCGCCTATAAGCAAGCTTACTTTAAAGTATTAATATATAATATATTTACTAATAAGAGAGAAAGTATATTATAGATATGCTAAGATATATAATTCTTTTATTAATAAAGGAAAAAGCGCTTATATTCCTAATAATAAAGAACTATATTAATATAAAAAAGCTCTTATAGTAGCATAACTACTATAACTACGCTTATAAAAGGTGCTATATAGATTTAAGTACCCTATTAAAGATATATTGCTATACTTCTATAAAGTTATAGGAAATATATAAAGCGATGTATAAAGTAAGATACTAAGTCTAAGGTAAAAAGGAAACCCCCGATTTTCGTGCTAACTATTACTAATAAGACCTTATTTATATAGTTGTATAAAAAGATAAAGAGCTAGAGATTAAGATAAGTTTTAAAAAAGAATTTACTAAAAAAATACAAGATACCCTAAAAAAATAAGTTTAAAGTAGTTTATTCTAAGGGTTAAGTAAGTTGCTAATAGTTTATATATAGACTAAAATATCTATTATATAAAAGGTTAAAGCCTATGCTTCCTCTTTTTATTAATAGCCTCTTGTTTCTACTTACTATTATTATTTTAGCTAGCGCGTTTAAGGACTATAGCCTTATTAAGGATATCCTTGCTATTAGACTACTACTAGGCAGAAAGTACTAGATTATAAATTAGGCGGATAAGATATTAAATAATTTAGTCTTTCTAGAGATATTTATAGATAAACTAACTAAGAAGACTAAAAATAAGACTATATAAGGCTACTAGTATTTAGACTAAGCAAAAAGGGCCAGTTTTATAAGAGGGATAAGGCTTTATACTACCCGTTGCGAAGCGCTTATTAAAGTAAATAGTAAAAGGTATTTACTTTAAATAAGTTTATAATATAGTAAGCTAATTAGTAATAGACAGCGGCTATTTACTAGGGCAAGTTATAAAGTTCGCCGCGTATAAGAACTTAAAGACTCTTATTAGCTATTACTTAGATAATATAAGTAATATAAACGAAGTAGTAGTTTTCTTTAGCCTAAAGCCGCGGCAGGATTTTATAGAAGACTTTTGCTTTACGTTTATAAAGAGAAACCCGAATCTTTAGCATTTGCTTTTAAGAAAGTGCCTAGATAAGCTAAAATAGCGCTAAGACTTTACTAATCTTAGTAAGTAAATTAATAATTGTTAACGGGGTTACTGGGAATGCGCTCTAGTAAGCATATATATTCGTGATAATACTTGTATTATTGTATATATATATAGCTACAAATCTAGTCCTGGATTATATTAAGCTAGCTTAGCGCATAGCGTATAGCACCGCGTATAGCCACTTTAGAAGACCACTCTAAGTTAACTAATAAGGTAGACCCTTTAAGTATAACAATAATCTCTTTACTTAGATTATAATTGCTATTATAGAAAAGGGGCGCTAAGAGCTTAAGGCTTGATAGCGCTATATCTATAATTAGCGTTAAAAGCTTATTAATAAAGAGTTAGCGAACTATTATAGAATATAATAGCGAGTATATACTACTTAATATAAGGTAAACAATTAGAGCGAGTAGTACTATAGTTACTTTAACTATATTATCCGCTATATAGTTTTTAAGCGCAATCGCCTTGCTTATACTTTATCGATTGCCGCTTTACTATAGAGTATAAAAGGTATTTCCGCTCTTTAAGACCTTATTACGCTTTATATAAACGATTCCCGTGTTATATTATAGCAGGGCTAAGATTAGGTAATATTCTTATATAGCTCTACCTTTTATATTTATTTTGCTAGATTCTCTTTTATAAAGAAGCATCTATTCTTTTATATATAAAATCAATACTATATAATATAACGTTTATAATTATATATATATATATAATTACTTATACTATTTTAAATTAATAATATATATACTTAATATACTTATATTTAACGATTTTATTCTTTTAGTTTTTCCTTTTATATACTCTTATTCTTATTAGATCCTTAATATATAATCTTGCCTTTTGCCCCTCTTTATATTTTAGTAACTTACGCAGGGACTAGGCAGCTTTATAGTATTAGATAAGAGTATATTTAGTTGCTAAGAATACTAGATAGGATTAACGAATAAGTATATTTCTCCTTTTAACTAGCTTTTATTAATTATATAGTGCGGGATAGAATTCTTCTTATAAAGAAATAAGAAGTAAAGCTATACAAATTGCTTAAGGCTTTATAAAATGCAAATCTAAGACTAAAGATAAGTATCTTCTTTTGCATTTAATAAGAATAGCTAAGATTAAGATAAACGATAATGTATTTATAGGGAATTATTTATTTAGCCCTCTCCGCTTTGCTAAAGCATACTTTCTAAGAATAAAAGAACCCTTAATAGCAAGTATAATTGCCTTTATATCCGAGATAAGGGATATAATAAACTTTATAAGATAAGAAAAGCTTTTAAGATTAAGGGGAATCTTAATAGCAAGAATAATTGCCTTTATATTTAAGATAAGGAATATAAGAAACCTTAAAGGGCTAGAAGAGTATATTTAAAGGGAACTTAGTTAGATTATATATACGATACAATTATTAGATTTAACCTTATTAATAAACTCTAGACTTATAATACAAAAGTTTAGAAAAGCAATTACTTAAACTTCTTAGTTAGCTATATTAAAAAGAAATAAGTAAAGATAAAAGGGCTAAGTTAAAGATAAGAATCTTAGCTTTACTAAAAAGAGGGGGTAGCTTAAGTTTATATGCTAGCTAAGACGATGGGTATATAGAAATATAATAGGAATATAGCAATTAATATCAAAAGCATAAGTAGTTCTTAGAACCCTAAAAAACTATTTTGCTTTCATTGCTTTTATACTAAACTGCTATTGCAATTAGAATTCTAAAGGAAAATTTTAATGCTTAAAAGCTTGAAATTCTATTACTTATACCTTGATTATTAACTATTAACTTGCTGCGAGAGAATAAAATACTTAATAAAAAACCTAAAAACAAGATAATAGTATAGCATTACTATTATCGCGAGAAGCTAGCTTAGCTAAAGCTACTTTTAACTTACTAACTAAGGCTAATAGCTCCTTTAAATAAGGTAATAGTAATAGTAAGGGCAAAGGCAAAAGCTATCCTAGGCAACTAGCTAAGAAAGAATGGAAGATAGTTTTGCACTACTTTATGCTAGTGCCTAAAGGCTATAGCAGTTTATACTTTAAAGGAAAAGAGGTTATAGTATTCGTTAAGTTATTAAATTAATACTTTAAAGACTATAATATCGATAATAATAATAAGAAGAAAGAATAAGCGGCGGAATATATAGCTAAATGTTTTAAAAGAGATATTAAGAGATTGCTAAAATAAGAGGACTTAATTACTTAAGACGATTTCTAGAAAGTATTATTTAAAGAGTATAAGTTAACTAATTCAGACTAACTTTTGTATATAGTAAGCTACTTAGAGAAGTATATAAGAGATTTTAAGAGCTTAGTTAATAGTAGTTAAGTTATATAAAGCTAGATCTACGACTACTATTAAGGGTTTAAAGAGATTAGAACTAAGTGCTTAAAGAAAGGCAATATTATAGATAAGGCTTTAACGTTTAAGTTTCTTTATACGTTTCCCTAAAGCCTTAAAGTTAAGGCTATAAAGTTTACTATAAAGGGAACTTGATTTAACTTAGATAATATAAAGACCTTCGAGGAAGTATAAAGGAATATTAAAAATAGCTATGCTATTTTTAAAGATATAGATAATCTTATAAAGAAATAAGGTATAAGCAAGCTACTTGCTAGTTTTAATGCCTTAGATAATAACTATACTATAGATATATTCCCGAAAGCATAGCTAAGAAAGATAGATTAAAATAAGCTATTAGTTTTACCCTTTATTAAAGCTAGGGTTATAAACTTAGTAAAAATAGTAACTAAATAAGAAATTGATAAGATTATAAAGGGTCTTAATAAATTGCAAATCTTGCAAGCTATTACTAAACGGGCTTTTAAGAGGGCAACTACTGCTAATATTAATATAAGTAACTACTTTAGCAATTGCATTAAAGAGTATAAACTTAACTATAGTAGTGCTTAAGAAGGATATATAGGCAAGAGGGACTATAGAGATTAGAATGCTATTTATAAATAGTGCAAAAACGTCTAGAAAGATAGCATAAGACTATAAGCGCTATATAGCTATATAAACTAGTGCTATAACTATAAGATATTTATTAGCAAAGGAGTAATTTATAAGTTAAATAAAGGAAACTATATTTGCCTAGGGCTATAGGATCTAAAGAAACTAGCTATTCCCGTCCAATTTAATAATAATATGCTATAAAGGGACTAAATTATAAGTTATACTTTGTATATTATTTATAATTATATTCCCAAGTATAAATAGAAGGCATATAAGGAGATTGAGGAGAGTAAAATAGTAGCGCAAGAAAGCAAAGAGTAGTAATTAAAGCTAGCAATATTGAAGTATATAACGATAATACTTGTAATATATTTAATATACTATATGTTAAAGAAAAGGGGTTCAGGGACCTAGTATAATTAGTTGAGGTATAGTCTGGGCTGAAGCTAGTGAAAGTAGACCGGTTTATAAGCGAGGCTACTTTCGCTTATATAAAATAAGGCTTAAGCTTTAACCTTCTTTCTTAGTTAATTAGTCGATTTAATATTAGTATATTCTACCCTATAGCTATATTATAACCGTAAGTATATAGTCTAAAGGATTATACCCTTACTAGGCTGCTATTCTTAATAGGTTATAAGCTAGGCATAGCGCTAAAATAGAAATCTATAACTTATAGTATCTTTTTAATAAGAAGTCCAAGGGATTAACTAAAGCATAAAGCCTTCGATCAAGAGGCAATTAAAGCTAAAATACTAAGGAGAAGCTATAGAGAGCCCTTATAAATATACTAATAAAGCATAGAGTCTTTAGTTCAAGATAAATAGCTATAAAGTGCACCTGGAATTTAAGGAGCTATAAAGTGCCCTTATAGATATTATTGCGGAGAAGTGCTATAAAGAGCCCTTGCAGACGAATATAATAATAAAAGGAGCTAAAAGTGCCCTTATAAATAATATATATAAGCTAGGGAGAGTTTTAATAGCAAGGGAATATCTTTGCAAATTAATAAATAACTTATCTATAATAGCGCAAGGAGGTTAGTAAACTAATCTTATTCGCAAGCTATCTTATAAAGAGCAAATATAAGGAGGAAAGAGGTTCTTAAGGAACCCCTTCTTAAATAGGCTAAAGGTTGGCGCTCG
>JAPZPB010000258.1:0-47098 GCA_037952635.1 Bryoglossum gracile | reverse complement strand
GGAGGTTGGGGATGGGAGCTGAGCGAGTCCAGGGCCGAGATGGAGTTTGGGGATGAAGGTTGAGGATGGGAGGTGAGCGAGTCCGGGGCCGAGATGGAGTTTGGGGATGAAGGTTGGGGATGGGAGGTGAGCGAGTCCAGGGCCGAGATGGAGTTTGGGGATGGAGGTTGAGGCTGAGAGGTGGAGGGAGGTGGGTTGGGCGTTGATGGGGAGGTTGGTGGGAAGGGAGGGGAATGAGGAGGCTGCTGCACCGTCTGTTGGTGCGTAACTGAGGACGGATGTAGCAGCTGATCCATCAGCTGGAAAAGAATCGTCGCTTGGATTCACCGCCGACACGTCTTGAGAGTCACTAGAGTTTGGAATAATTGTGGGATCCGAGACCGTAGAATCAGTACTGTCACTGCTATCTGCTGACGTTGGAGAAGATGAAGTTGGAAAGGCATTTGTTGGGACAGCAGCGGGGGATGACATCGCGGCTGATCCGTCCGAGGAGTCACTCGCGTCAATAGCGTTTGTACTATCTGTCGACCCAAACCCAGGTGAAGCTATATCCCCAGTGGGAGTAGAAGTGAGGGCTGTTGTCGCGGCTGATCCGGCTGAGGAGTCGTTGCTGTCTGTTGCGTCCGAAGTGTCTGGCGAGACACCACTATCTGTGGATGAAGGAAGGTCTGCAGGCAAGTTACTTGTCTCTGTTCCGTCCATCCCGTCCGTTGAGTCAGTCCCAGATGAAATAATGCTATCAGTGGGAGCTGAAGCCGGGGGAACAGAGGCTGCAGACCCAGTAGATGATCCATCATCCGTACTTCCTGTGCCGTCAGAAGAGGCAGGAGCCGAATTATCAATTGATCCCGAGGATGAGTCGGGCTGGACTGATGAATCTGTCGAGCTGCTTCCCGAATTATCGGCACCACCAGCGGCAGCTTCGCCATCTGATGAAGTACCACCACTTAGGGTTGGATCTTGGGTGGCCCCAGAGGAGCTTGTATCTGGAGTGTTGCTGCCCGTAGAAGCACCGCCTAGAGATGGGTTTGATGATGTACCAGAGGTACTTGAGTCTGGTGTTGAACCAGTTGCTTGAGAGCCGCCTAGGGGTGGATCTTGTGTGTCACTTGCAGAACCTGAGTCTGAAGTTGTGTCAACTGTTGAAGTATCACCGGAACCGGCTGCTGGTAGACCGGCCGCTGAGCTTGAACCTGGAATGGACCCATCAGAAGTCCCATCAGCCGAAGCGCCCAAACTTGGATCAGCTGCCCCCCCAAGACTAGGATCCGTGGTCCCATTCGCAGTACTGCCATCTGCCACTGTTCCACTCGACCCATCTGTACTTCCATCAGTAGAAGTCCCACTCGTATAATCATTGCCTCCGCCTGAGCCCGTGATCCCTTGGATGCCATGAACTAAGCCACTTATGCTACCTGGAAGGCCTGATCCTTCGTTGGTTGCCGACCCGGGTTCGTCGAGGGCTGAGGGTGCGCCGCTTGGGCTAGGTACGCCATCTTTGCCAAGATCTGCTGTTGATGTTGGTTTGCCATGACCGGATTCGGTAAGGGTGTGAGAATGGGAGTGAGAGGTGTCAGAACCAGAAGTGTGAGAAGAGTGGGATGTGTGAGATGAAGTGTGTCCGGTTCCAGTTGGCTCATGCTTCCCAGTTTCTGTCATGTGTCCTCCGGATGTCGAAGTTTTGTAAAATCCAGTCTTGGGCTTCTGGTCTCCAAAGCCGTGTCCTTCTGAGGTATGGCCTGTACCTGTGGTAGCCTGCGGCATACCAATATCCCTATTGAGTGAGGTAGCCCCAGTCGGCATGCTTGTCAGACCATGAGTAGCTGTGTGTATGTCCTCATGCTTTGTATGCGTGGACTCATGACCAGCGGAGAAAGGATGGATGGTTGAGTGCACGTCTTTCTTGTCTCCGGTAGTTGTATGCTTGACTGATGAATGTTCGTCCTTGGGTGCATAGGCAGGTATGGCCGTGTGAGTTGGCTTGATGTCATCTTTCTTGGGCGTGGAGGCCGGTGGAGGAGACTTGGGTGATTCGCTATGGGTGGTTGGCTTTGGTGCCTCTGAAACATGAGTATGTCCTTTCGCTACCTCCACCGGGTGTGTAAAAGGCTTTGGTGGATTCGGAGCGTGCGTAGCTTGCTTCGTCTCTTCTTTCTTTGGCGCCGCCTCGTGAGAAGCCTCTTTGGGCTTACTTTCCTCTACCTTGACTGGAGCATGAACATGAGCTGGAGCATGAGCGCTTCCAGCTGGGATGGGATGCGGTAATGCTTCGATGGCAGTTGTGAAGAGAAACAAGCCGGCGAGGACGTTGTTGATCTTCATGGTTGTAGTTAGGTTGGGTTGAAGGAAATGAAAGCGATAGAAGGGAGGCGAGAAAAATGTTCTCGAAGAATGAGTGCTTAAACTCTGCCAAAATGGACGTAAATATTCAGAAATGGAAGAAAATGTACGCTGGAGTTTTACTGCAAAGCACCAAGGTACAGTTCTGTATGATGCAGTATAACCTTTCCAAGAGTAGCAAAAGCGTCTCCTCATCTTATATCTCCCTTCAACTCCATTGCTGTGTTGTGGGTTGTTGTTGAGGCACCCCCTCGATTCTCATCCCAAAGATCCTATATTCCTCTTAGTACTTCTTCCAGTCCGTAACGTTCTAACAATGATCGCTAAGCCATCCCACAATTTCCTGCAGGATGCGAGCCTCAGGCAACGTCCGACCGAGCCGTTGCCGGTGCTAATAAGAGCCGCAATTCTGACAGAACGCTGTGGTAGGTGAGATAGAGGCTGGTGGGAGAGGAGCGATTATTCAGGTGGTGGGATTGTTGGAGTTGGAAGTGGATGGAGGATAGGGGTGGGATATGAGGGAGAGTGCAGTAAGCGAGAGTCAGGGGAAATATAACCGAACATGAGCTACCGTTTTCAGCAGAGTCAGCAGAGTCAACAGAGTCAGCAGAGCGAGTCGGCCAATGTACAGTACGAACAGCAAATCCTTGGCTTATTTTGGAAATGTAATCTTCATTCGACTCAATCCGTCTGAAGCAGCTGAAAACCCGATTCCGAATTTCATACCGTCAGCCAAAACTCTTGGCCGAGTCTCGTGCATGCGCAACTTGGGAAGTTGAGATAGGAAGGCGGAAAAGGCAGATGGAAATGAATGAAAGCGTAAAATAGGGTTCTAAAATCGCACGATAAGAAACTACAGCGATCTTGACGGCTTCCCCGTCTGAATTAGTTTTTCCCGGTTTCCAACAAGTCTTGAAGTCGCGCATGAGGAGATCACATCAGCCCCGGCATAACGTCCTTCGCGGCCGCCGGGTCAGCATCAGCGATTTTCACCGTGCCGCAGCACACACACCACCATCAGATTGTCTGACCAGACAATCGGGTCGCTCCTGAAGGACGGTCATGCGATCCGTTCTAAATAGGGCTAATATTTAACATGAGTTGAATTGCTACGATGAGTTGACATGTTAAGATCAGTCAGGAAACTGAAAAAATCAGGATTAAGTCAATAATCACGACGATTTAGATAATCGTGACTCCTGGGGTCGTCAATCCAATCCAAATATCCAGCATTTCGTGCGTACTCACTCGGTGCTGAGATTTCCTCGCGGTGGGACAGTAAGGTACCGAAGCTCTTTCGGGCGGTTTTCCATTGCTGCTAAGAAGGCTTTTAATAATTATAGAATTGATCGATTTGATGCTCTCGAAAACAAAACGCTCCCGGAAATAGCTCACCGTTCGCTTGTTGCCTCCTCAGTTTACCATCGATTTAACTCATACGGAAGCAGTGGTGCAGCAGAATTACAGATAAACTTGCTCCATGCACCATCACTTCCGAGTCCAAATAGCAGCAAAACATGCCGTACAGTTTGAATGCCCTTGGAACCCCGAATTCCTTGAAAAAGAAATACTTGAGCTTGGACTCGGAATTATGATTCTAGCTCAGATCAAGGTGCTCAAACTAATAGCCGGGTGCGTACTTGAACAGCGGGTACTAAGGGACGGATTTTCAGCTAGAATGGGACCAGATGAAAGGTTCGAGGTGGAGGCTACAGTGAGAACTTCGAGGAATTTGAGGGAACTATACGAGGGGCTGAAAATGAAGACAACTTGCAAGCTACAAGGCAGTGATGTTGGCGGTTGGGTAACTAAGGTTGATTGCAAGGCTCGCTTTAGCTAGGACGGGAGAATAGAAAGCGACCAGGAACAAACACTTCTTAAGTACAGGCTGAAATCTACTGTGGTAAATCGAAAATTAGAGCCCGCTTTGAATTAGAGAGCTAGAGGTGAACCTCTTCCGCCGAAATGTAGCAAATCGATGGATGCATACCGGGCTGGCTTGGGGAGGTAGTCACGCGTTTCCTTCCCCAACATGGAAGAGGATCTGAGTCATTTGGATTGTATCCTTGGCGAGGTAAGTTTCTCGATATCTTCACGATCTGATGCGACCTCATTTGTCTCTTGGGCCGTGGGCAAACAAGCGCAGGCACTACTTGCCCTTGCCAATAGAATCCCAGTACAAACACTCGTCGCATACCCCAGCACCGCACTCAAATCCGTAACCACCGTCTCCGTGAACTCCTTTACAAAAATCCTGAGATTCCGCCGATCTCCCATCAATACTACTGCCTCTCAGCGCTCTCAAGAAATTATCCGTATTTCAAACCAGCTTCCCTGGGCAAGTCTTGGAGGTCATCTTGACGACGAAAGCTCCTCGCTCAATGGTATTGATGAAGATAAATCCTGAATTGAAAAACCCATACGAAGACCAGGACCCGACAAAATCAACAAGCCCACCACCGGGAGCAGCGTCATCCTCGGGATAGATGTCGAAGAAGCCGACTTCACAGACACCAGTCCCAGTTGGGTTTCGGGGAATGGATGAGACGTCCAGAACGCGGAGACCAGCGCCGTAGTGCGACTGATAGCTGAGACCGTTGGTCACATATTGGTTGTGATCTATGGACTTAACGCTTGATTTGAAGATGCCGGTTTGTTTGGGTGCCTTGAGGGAGCGGATATCCCAGATGTAAGTCACGGGAAAGCCATCAGCTGCTGGTCCAGCGCGGTTTTCTTCATCAAACTCGTCGTCTAGAAGGAGGAACTCTTGGTTCTGGGTATCGAGGACCCAGCCTTGGTGGGTGTAACTGGCTCCTTCGTAGGAAGTGCGGGAGATGATGCTGGTTTTCGTCTTGTCTGTTACGTCGTAGATTGTCAAAGTATCTTCGTTGTAGCCGTAGCAGATATCACGGCCGGCGTATTTCTTGTCTGGCCCGCGGTAGACGAGACATTGAGCATCATGGACGTAGCCATCTTGAGGTGCACATCCAGGCGAGGTGGGGTTGGAGGGGTCAGAAAGGTCGATGAAGATGAGTCCAGCAGCGCAAGCGGAGTTTCGGGGAGCTGCACCAACGGCAACAGCATATCCAAGCTCTTCGTTGACGACAACGTTGTGGGTACGGCCAACTGGGAGATCGCTGAAGTGGCCAGTGAGATCTGCTACCGCATCGAATGTGACAGGGCTGGCGGGGTCGATGGTCAAGAGCTGGAACTTGTGTGAGCACGATACTAGATAGTGTCAGAGCGATCAACAATACTTTTTTCATATCAAAGATTTGAATTCCATGCCCAACAGCTTCGCTTCCAATGATCATGTAATTCTTGTATGCTCGAATTTCTCGCCAAATGGATGGGACGGAGTACTGAGGCAATCGTGCTAGGTAAGCCATCTTGCCCTCCTTTGTAATCTCAACAAAAGCAGCTCCATCGGTTTGGCCGATAGCAACAAATTCGCGTCCATCCTCAGATGTCCATCCCCAAGAAGACGATCCCTCTCCTGTACTGTGGAGATCCCCATGACTTAGAAAGTGGTACAAATCGGTCTGTGTTCTGTCAGTCGAGTCCCGAGACCAAGGAGACGTCGCTCACATTGCCGCATCTGAATGTGTTGTTTGCATCACCTGCAATGGGTATGGCAACCCCATTCTTACAGGCAGCGAAGCCCAGTTCCGGGTACTGAGACGATTCCATGGCCCCGGCAGCACGCTCTTGCTCCCACGTGCGCTACACTCTGTCAGTAAATGAATAAATGGTTTGCAAAGAAGAGGTACAAGCTCACCATTTTTTTGGCCATGATCGATTCGTGAACAAGGCCGTTGTCATATTTTTCAGCTGCCAAGACCTCGTCGACTGGGATCTCCTTCCCCAGGACAGCAGAGAGGAGAAGGACCAAAGGTCCAGCATATTTGATGAAACCCATGGTGCGGGGGAAATATTCAAAGAGGTGACTTGTCAAAGGCGCAACTAGGCTGCAGTGAAGGGCGTGAGAGAACTTGAGAGAATTTGTAGATCGAGTCCATTTTATACTTCATTGTATGCGTAATACTCAGACAGGCGCGTTGGGCTGTGTCGACCGATTCTTCCTCTTTTCCGGAGGGCATAGAGAAACCCTGTAGGTACATTTGACGATAGAGAGGATTGAAGCCATTCAGAGGAAGCAAAAGTCCGAGAAATCACGCTTAATTTCTTCGAATGCTTGGACGAACTCCGAATGGAAGGAAGCAAGAGCTTTAGAAGACACCATCTCTTGGTGGAGGGTTATAATACCATCCTTCGTCAACGGAACCAAAAGAGAAACCTCGTGTCGAGGATGGAGCCATGTCTGCCAATTCAAATTATGGGTCCCAACACTATCATAGAAGGTCAAGCAACTCTTGGATGTATGATTGCGTTACGAAAAGCTTGGTCGTGGGTGGGGAGATCAACCGCCGCAACGTGATAAGGCAGGTTAAGCTTAGCGCGCATCCGAAAGACAAACTCGTACTACTTAGAAAACAAGTTTGGCAACTCCATATGATGCAAGTCATAAATGGTTTGGATTTAGCACTGAAGAGGGAAGAAACAAGGAGCTTGGCACCTTGGCATCAAACACCGCCTCTATTCCCGGAGAGGATTTTGGTGCTTACTGTACTAGAGTAATTGCAACGCCTCTATGGGAATCCCATGGCTTTCAAACTTGTAATTTTTGTTGCGGGGGACATCTTTTGGGCAAAGGCTGCGAGGTGACACGACAGACAGCCAGGCTGATTTAGAAATTCAGAACGGATTTAATATTCGGGGTGGATGGAATGTCTAGAACGACTAGAAAATCGATAACAAATTAAATCTTCAGAATGAACGGAACATCCAGAGCGACTAAAAATTGACAGCGACTTGAATATTGAAAACAAATTCAACAATCACGTCTGGACGGGAGGAAAAGGTAAGGAAGTTGGCATCGCTTCGAGAGCGAGATGGTGAGCATAGCTCGGATTGCGCCTTACGCTCGCAGTCTTCCCATTCATCTCGGAAATAAGCCCACTGGGCCGCCACTTGCCATGCTTATTAGAGACTGGCAATAGATAATAGACACGAGTTTCTGCTGGTTTTTTTTGCCTAAACATCCCCTCAACCCGCAGCAATCTCCTCTTCCTCGTCTTCCCACTCCCCCCTCTTATCCATCTCTTCATTCAACTCCATCTTCCCATCCCCCTCCAATCCCTCACTATCCCATTCATCCACATCCATGTCGTTTTCATCATCCTCCTTCTCTGCACCATTCGCCTTCTTAGCCGCCTTCTTCCTCTCCACATTCTCCTTCTGAATCTTCTTCCTTGCCTCCTTCTCCTGCCGTCTCTTCTCCCACTTCTTATCTAACTCCATTACTTCCTCCTTTGTCTTGTGGATATACTCATGCCACATAATCTTGCCGCTACAAATCCCCTCTTCGACTTTTGTCATGCGTAACTTCATTCTCGGGCCGAGCTCTACAAGTTTGACCGCTCGCTTTTCGACTCCTGAGCGGGACCCTTTGGCTTTGCCTGCGCTCGGACGCTCCTTTTGTCTCTTGGAGAGGATTTTCTTCGACCTAGTCTCCAACATCTCTACTTCAGCATCAGTGTCGGCTTCGCTTCCACTTGTGGCATCAGTCATGTAGCCTTCGCCTCCCTCACCACCAATCATGTAGTCCGCAATATCGTCCAGCTTTCCGAGATTTGGTAGTCCCCCTTTCTTGCCCTTGCCTGACTTTTGGGAATGCATGAGCTTTTCGGCAGCATTTAATCTGCGTAGAGGCTTTGAAAGACCAGTAACTTTGGTGGTGATTGCGTAGTGGCGCAGATTGAGAGTGTATGTACCGTCACTCTCCTTCGCTGGCTCGCGATTTAAGAGCATGACTCGGCGAATTGAAGTGAGTGGTGTAGTTTGTGGAGAGATTGGAGGGAACAGCGATTGGAACATTGTTGTAACGAGCGATTCGAGGTGTTTGGGTATTTGGTTCTTGTTTTCGGTATCTGAAGCAGGAGAGGTGAAGTTGTTCATTACAAGCTTCAGAAATCAGCACAGCAATTGGTATTGGAGAGGAATTGCATACCAAAGGAGCCGTCAAATATTCCTTACCGCCCCCCTTCGGATGTTTCAATGCCTTCCTGACATCTTTACACAACGAATACTTCTCCACCTGAAAATGCAAAGTCGGTCCCCGAGGAGTAACCGCCAATCGCATATTCGTATTCCCCTTCTCCGATCTCGAAAACAGCATGAGATGACTGACACCAAGGGGCCCAGCCATGGTAATATAATCCTTCAGCCGGTTGGTCCTCCTCTCTTTCAATCGTGCAGCCGTACCGGGTTCCATCATCGATCGCACATCTTTTACAAGCTGGCTGACACTAGGACCGACTTCTCCAGCTCCAATTCGAATGACCATACTCTTGGGCGCATTGGCTGCTTTGGATACCGGGACTGATTTACCGGTAGGGCCATTATTGGCACCGATATGCGTGCGCTTTTTCGTCCTTCTTCGTGCCATTTTTGTGATTGTTCGTGTTTGATGGAGGGGAGCTTGGATGCTCCGAAGAAATTTGGAACTTTTTGATGGTTAAGTGGAGACATGCGGGCGGTGTCGATTGGCAGAACCGCGATAAGATAAGGCATAAATACTCAGAAATAAGGCGGCAACATGTATGTCTAGAACACCTTGAATATGCAACCCCGCTTGGGTAACGTGGAAGGATTTCAGTGTTCAAGATGTTTGGGTATTTAAGAAAAATCTTTAGGAATCTTGGCAGCGTTCGGATATTTTGAATCGTTGAAGTTGATTAAATGATCCAGTGCCTTCTAAGTCTGATTGTAGGTGCGGAACACTCTACAGTGCCGCTTTTAGTTATCACAGACATAAAAATTATTTTAGCTCAAGGCCTCTTGATTCAACATGACCTCGCCAAGTTGTCAATTACCATCCACAACTCTCTACCACACACGACAATGTCTTCAGTGAAGCGGAAAAGAATTGAAAAGGACGAGCCTTCAGTCTTGATGAAGAAGAAGAAGACGAGCTTGACAAGGACTGCAAAGGGACCAATTTCGACCTCAAAGTCTTCGAAGACACCAGTCAAAGAGCCCCCGAAATCAGCGTCACCAGAACCAGAACTAGAAATTGAGGAAGTTGCTGCTACGGAACCGCAGTTTAAGGTGGAAGAAACAGAAGAGAAAACTCCCAAGACCTTCCAAGACCTCGTGAGTCCCCTCTCCATTTACAGAAACCTCACTCACAGCCCCAGGGTATCATCGACTCCCTCTGCGATGCCTGCACCGCCCTAGGCTACAAAGCTCCCACCCCTATACAAAGCGCCTCCATCCCTCCCGCGCTCCTCGGCCGCGATCTCATCGGTCTCGCAGAAACAGGTTCGGGAAAAACAGCCGCCTTTGCCCTCCCCATTCTCCAACACCTCCTCTCCAAACCCCAACCCTTCTTCTCTCTAGTGCTGGCACCTACTCGAGAACTAGCCTACCAAATCTCCCAACAGTTCGAAGCTTTAGGCTCCCTAATCTCGGTACGATGTGCTGTAATAGTAGGAGGCATGGACATGGTGCCACAAGCTATTGCTCTGGGAAAGAAGCCGCATATCATAGTCGCTACTCCGGGTCGTCTACTAGATCACCTCGAAAACACGAAAGGCTTTTCTCTCCGCTCCCTCAAATACCTTGTCATGGATGAAGCCGATCGTCTCCTCGATCTCGACTTCGGACCCATCCTCGATAAAATCCTGAAAGTGCTACCACGCGAACGCCACACATACTTGTTTTCGGCTACTATGAGTTCGAAAGTCGAGTCTTTACAACGAGCCTCCCTTAAAGACCCTTTGCGAGTTTCCATCTCCTCGTCCAAATACCAAACCGTCTCCACCCTCCTCCAAACCTACATCTTCATCCCCCACACCAACAAGGACGTGTTTCTCGTCCACTTGATCAACGAGTTTGCGGGGCAGTCAGCTATTGTCTTTACCAGAACTGTAAACGAAACACAGCGATTAGCGATTTTGCTCCGGACGTTGGGATTCGGCGCTATTCCACTCCACGGCCAACTCTCACAGTCTGCTCGTTTGGGAGCTTTGAATAAATTTAAGGTCGGCGCGAGAGAAATCTTAGTTGCAACCGATGTCGCGGCCCGCGGTCTGGACGTCCCATCCGTCGACGTAGTGCTCAACTACGACTTGCCGCCTGATTCCAAGACCTACATCCATCGTGTAGGCCGCACAGCCCGAGCTGGAAAATCAGGACATGCTATTAGTTTGGTAACACAGTATGATGTCGAAATTTGGCTCCGGATAGAAGCCGCACTTGGCAAGAAAGTCGAGCAGTATGAGTATGTGAAGGAGGAGGTGATGGTATTTAAGGAGAAAACAGAACAAGCTCAAAGAGCAGCTAGGAACGAGATGAAGAACCTGCATGAAGACCGCGGCAAGAAGGGCTCTGTCCTCAAAGGCAGAAGACCAAAGGACGGAAAGCGGAGAGACAATATGGATCGCGAGGAAGGCTGACCAAGTACTCTTTAAACTCTTATGACATAAAAACGAACTATATCCTCCATATTTTACAAATCTAGCTATCCGTCCCATACGTATCCTGCCTAATATTCCCGCTTGCTGATAGAAGAACTCTCTATGCTGGGAAATCATTTCGTTGATTCTAGCAGGATACGCACACCACGTTTGGCTTTTCACGATGATCAGAGTTTTATTACGGCCCGGATTCCCTCCCCGGAAGGTCTTTGCCATTATGACTGCCCTGTGCCCTGCAGCAGACGATATGGAGTATATTAGAGATATGCTACCCAGACTGCGGCGAGGGTATACCGTATTGCTTAGCGGGTGCTTAGGAGGTTATTTCGTTGAGCGGTCTCCAACTGGGGTTCACGTGAGACTCTTTGACGCGGCAACTCTACTAACTACCTCCCTCCTTAGCAAATGCAACAGTCTCACAGGCCACAGTAGTAGATATTCATTATTTGCAGCAAAATGACAACCGCTCATCAATCGCTCATTGCTTCACACCTACCATATATACACATACAATTCTCAAAATTTCCACTTCCCCCCCCCAAACTCATCTCATCTCAACTTATCTCCAAATATGAAACCCTCCTCTCGTCAAATATCATATTTTCAAGTTTTCCGATCCCAAAGAGCCATGGCCCATGCATCAAGGAAACTGCATTCAATGCGAAAAAACGACTTTTACCAACACCTGAATGATTCAAACTCATGTGTAAACGAGAGAATGGGGCGCAAAGTACTAAAGGAGAAATCCACCAAGAAAGGGAACGGATGTGTGGAGTTACGAATGCGGGGTGGGAAATTAGTCGCCTCCGTGCTTGCCCCCAGTGCGCTCGCCCATGAGCCTTCGGCGCTCTTTGTCTTTGGCTGGGGAGTTTTTAGTATGGTAAGATAAAAGGGGGAAGTAGTAGAGGGAACTTACTGGCATCGTAGAACAAGAACTCATGTAGAGCACTACCACCGGGGACCATAGGCAGAACGGGCACCTTCTTATCAGTCACAACCTCCAAGAAAGCAGGCCCATCACTCTCAATCAACCAAGTCAAAGCATCTTTCACATCTTCCGGCTTGACACATCTCCTAGCTTGGATACCCATGGCGTCGGCGAGCTTCATGAAGTCTGGGTTTTCGGAGTGGGTGTGGGCGTATCTATCTTCGTAGAAGATGTTTTGCCATTGGGTGACCATGCCTTGTTCTTCGTTGTTAAGGACGATGATCTTGACACCAATGTTGAATTGCTTGGCGGTTGACATCTCGGTAAGAGTCATGTTGAAGGATGCATCGCCGTCGATATCGATGACGAGAGCATCTGGTCGGGCAACCTTGGCTCCAATTGCGGCTGGGAGACCGAAGCCCATCGTTCCAAGGCCACCAGATGTGATCATCGTTCTTGGGTGGCGCCATCTAAAGTGTTGACCAGTCCACATTTGATGTTGTCCTACACCTGTAGCAATGATAGTGTCGTGCTTTCGATGAGCAGTGAGATTTGACAACTCCTCAATGAGAGTTTGGGGCTTGATGAGACCTGATCTCTCAGCCTTTTGGTAAGCAGAGAGAGGGAATTTTTCTTTCCAGGAGTTAATCTGGTCAAACCACTCCTTTCTATCGGTCATGCTTCTAGGCTCAACCAAAGGGTTCAGAAGAGCAAGATTATCCACGACATCACCTTCGACAGCTTCAGTTGCCTGAACAACCTTGTTGATGTTCTTGGGCATAATCTCGAAGTGGACAATCCCACCACGACCCTCCGCCGCGGCAAGCTTGGCCTGCGGGGCAAACTTTGCAACGCTTCCAGTTACTCGATCATCGAAACGTGCTCCCAGAGCAATAACGAGATCTGCCCCCTGCATTGCTAGGTTTGCATACGCTGAACCGTGCATACCCAACATGTGCAGAGCCTTCTCATCAAGCTCATCGAAACCGCCTAGACCCTGGAGAGTCGTGGTGACTGGGATGGAGGATTTGTCGGAGAGTTCCTTTAGCAATTTTGGTCCATCAGGTAATGAGATGATACCTGCACCGGCGTAGATGACTGGCTTCTTGGCAACATTGATCAAACGTGCTACGCGGCTAATGGTTGCGTCGAGACGTTTCTTGGTGTGTTGTTGTGCTACTTTTGAAGCCTGGCTGGGGAGAGTTGGGAGCGTACTGCTGACAGGGATGGCGTTTCTGAGAACAGCGGCGGTAACGTCTTTTGGCAAATCAACCAAAACAGGTCCAGGTCGTCCAGATGTAGCAATCTCGAACGCCTCGTTTATCCGCTTTGGAAGCTCTGCAATATTCTTGACCATAACATTCCACTTCGTGCAGGCCCTCGAGATACCGATAACGTCGGCTTCTTGGAAAGCATCACTGCCAATTGCTGTTGTAACGACTTGGCCAGAGAATACAACCATCGGGGTTCCATCGGAGAGGGCGTTTTGCATGGGGGTAATAACATTTGTTGCACCGGGCCCAGATGTGACGAGAACAACACCAGGTAATCCAGATGCCCTCGCATAACCCTCTGCCATATGTCCAGCTCCTTGTTCATGCTTGGGAAGAATAAATTCGAAATGTTTGGAGTTGTAGATAGCATCGAAGACCGGCAGAATAGCTCCCCCAGGATAACCGACTTAGGCGGGGTCAGCATCATCAATTAGCTGAGATTTCACCAACACTTACAGATATGCTTTACACCTTGCCTCAACATCATTTCGTGAAAGATTTCACCTCCAGTCATGCCGATAAAGCTATGCAATCGTCAGTATTACCATTGAGGTGGCGGTGACTCAGCGTACGACTCATCCATCTCTCCGGGTTTCGCATATTGGGCTAGTTGTAAGGGATTTGGTTTTGTTGTTGTTGTATTGAAAGTTGGGGCGGGCCTTTCTCTAGTTTGTCTGTACGAGTGTCAACATCATGGTACAATGTGAGTAAGGAGGGGGGGGCGGTTTGAGTTTACGGTGAAGAGGTGGCGGGCGATGCAGCTGTCGCAACAGTTGCATTCGATCTGGTAGATGCAGGTCCTTTCCGTGCCATTCCAATGCTTGCTGAGGCAGGCGATGTTGAGAAGGATTTGGTATTGCATCTTGACTTTTGCTTTAGAGCCCTGATGGCGTTTCTGGCGGGATATGATCGAAGCATTTCGAGGATTGTTGGTCGAGAATGGAGAGTGGAGAGTGGAGCAAGACAATCAAGTTAGAAGATGCCTCGAGTGGCTCAACTCCTCTTTATTGAAGAGGATGTTGTGTAGAAGTTTGCAGATAGGCTTGTGCAGGAGGAGAAATGTTCTTGGAGTGTTGGTGTTGGTGTTTGTGTCTGTGTTGGAGTGGATGAATCAGAGGACTAACTGACTGGCCGCTCGACCCGCAAAATCATTTTCTGCGATTTCGGAGGCGAAATGTGGGGAAGCGAGATAAAGCAGCCAAATGCTCACTCACATCAATTGAGTCAAGTCAGTCCAATTGTCTTTATTTACACACTGGTTTTGTTTTTCAAATGACCATTCATGCCTTCGTATCTGCATATTATTGCATTATCGAATTCCTGAATTCCTTCTCTCCGTTTCCTCTCAAGGCAACTCGCGGACTTACAGTACAAGCTACGGTACAACTGGACGTGCATACAGTGCCGCCTCGCTCAGTCACGATTAGCTAAGGACGAATACTTTTATTTGGAAGTTTAAGAGACCAATTATGTGAGAAGGAATTCGAGTGATACAATTCTCCAGTGAGTTGGTTAGTCAATCAATGTCAATTGACTGGCTCCCCCTTTGTTGACAATCTACCGAGGCCCTTGGAGATCGAACGTTCCAAGCCAAACAACACCAGCCGTCAGCCTCGTTCATAAGGCCAACCAGTCTCATATCTGCACACTATAGCTGGAATTCGAGCAGCTAGGAAACCGGACTCCGACCGGAGCCACGAGCTTACTTCGTTACGAGTGGCGGTATTTATAGGCTCCGCGCATAGAAAGTATAAGGTCGGGGTTTTCGGGCTCTCCTTGAGTCCTTGAGGCAATTCTTATTCTTTTAAAACAGGGACTTGTTAAGTAGCTTGTTTTTCAAGTTAGACTTGAATCTTTAGCCTATAATATTATCAAGTTTTAATTGAAGACTTGTTTACCTTTTAAATAACAATAAGCAAGGTAAAAAACGTACGTGAAGTTTTAACCTCGTCCTTTCCTTTCCTTTCCTTTCCTTTTAAACTATATTTCAAAGAGGGATTTTGTATTATTTTAAATGTAATGACATGACTAAAACTAGCTTTCACTCAACTTGTAGCAAAAAGATTTCCCCTTTTCTCGTCTTTCTCTTTTGTTTTCTTCTTACATTTATGTGTTACACCACATCTTACTACTTAATACTGTATCGCATTATAACGGTTTCTTCAACTTTCCGATTGGCTAGTTAGCTAGAATTTAAACTGTACAAAATATAATCTTGCTTCCTAAAGAAATTAACCTCCACGGAGTGGCCCCGGGAAAGCCAGCGGAGCTTCACCAGCCCGACATCCCTTCTTTATATGTAAATCAATTCACCCAGCTAATAACGAAGTAAGTTGAAACTTCTATTTTCCCCTCAAATTGTCTTTCGTCCCCGCCAAGATCCAAGATCTTCTCCACAAAAGCGCATCAAGAACTGCACTCGGGCCTTCTTTGCGCGATGGCGACGGAAAATGGCGGGGCAGATGCAAGGTCAAGAACCACAAGAACAACAACGACCAGCTTCCCAACTATCATGCCATGGATGGTGGAAACACTTCACCGAGGACAGCTTGATTCTGTACACTTCACTTGAGAGTTGATTCTCCTACATTATCTTCTCCTTCTCTCCTCTCATACCACCACCAAAGTCTGCCATCGCGAATATCTCAACGACACGTTTAACGGCTTCGGAGAAACCCGAATTACCCCTCGACCCCTCTACCCCACGAAAACAACATGGCGGGAACAGTTCCAGTCGCGACGTCTCTCCAGGAAATCTACACCAACGATGCAATATTACCTCAAACCAAACGCTGGGATACTTTGCTCGAGCAGTTCGAAAGCAATTATGGCCACCGCCCTCAATTCGTATCCCGTTCTCCGGGTCGTGTCAACATAATCGGCGAGCATATCGATTACTCCCTGTATTCTGTACTACCAGCAGCTATCACCGCAGACGTCTTGTTGGCAGTCTCGGTAACTGGGAGTGCAGATGTTCCAACTGGCTCCTTCAAGATTAAGCTTGCGAATGTCCAATCTGCCAAATTTCCCTCTCACGAATTCGTCATCCCAGACGATACCGTCGATATCGATGCTACAGTCCATGAATGGACCAACTACTTTAAATCTGGGCTGAGGGGTGCCCTCGAACTTTTGCGAAAGACAAAGGGCTCTGAATTCAAGCCAGTCAGTATGGAGATCGTGATGGATGGTAGTGTGCCAGCAGGAGGAGGCCTCTCCTCCTCTGCAGCTTTCGTATCTGCCTCTGCGCTCGCAGTCATGTACGGAAACGGGGTACAAGCTGTAGATAAAACCGCTCTTACGGAATTGGCCATCATATCCGAGCGAGCAGTTGGTGTGAACTCTGGTGGAATGGATCAATCTGCCTCCGTTTTCTCTCTCCGCGGCTCCGCTCTCTTCGTCTCCTTCGTGCCCAGCTTGACAGCTCGACCTGTAAATTTCCCCCCCACATCTCCCGAACTGAATTTCGTCATTGCTCAATCATTTGTGGTATCCGACAAGCAAGTCACTGCGCCCGTGTGCTACAACCTACGCGTCGTGGAATGCAGTTTGGCAGCCGCCTATCTACACGCAGTTCTCAACAAGACCTCAACTCCTCTACCTGCTGACTCCGGTCCTCTGGGAATCTCTTTGCGCGGATTCCAAGATGTTTATTTCTCCAAGTCAACGAAATCCTTTGAAGAACAACTTAAGGAGTTAGTCAAGCTAGTAAAGACTACCTTGACCAAGGAAGAAGGCTACACACGCGAAGAGATTGCCCCAGTAATCCATATGAGTGTCGATGAGCTAAACAAACGCTTCACTTCCACTGTTCCTGTCCGCGCCGAGAGGTTTAAGCTTCGGCAAAGAACACTCCATGTCTTCTCTGAAGCTATCCGCGTTTTGGAATTCCTCTCACTGCTCGAGAACCCCAATGCCCTACTTGCGAAAACTGCTGGGAGCGACACTACGGCGTTCAATCAAAAGTTGGGAGATCTTATGAACGAGACGCAGAGCAGTTGCAGAGATGACTATGAGTGCTCGTGTCCGGAGCTTGATCAAATTTGTGCGATTGCGAGAAGGGAAGGCAGTTATGGAAGCCGCTTGACAGGTGCAGGTTGGGGTGGGTGTTCAGTCCACTTGGTGCCAGCTGGCAAAGTTGAGGCTGTGAAGAAAGCGTGGGAGGAAGAGTATTATAGCAAGAAGAACTTAACTGCTGAGCAGAAGAAGGGAGCGGTTGTTGTAAGTAAGCCCGGAGGAGGAAGTGCAGTTTATGTTGTGGATGGAGTGAGTGTGGTATGACTAAATTTGAGGTGACAACGGAGAAGCATATGAGTAGGTAGATCGTGTTAGTGGCATGCATTATAATGTCGACGAGTGCTTATCGTTCATTTTTCGTTGGTTTGGAGTGTGTGATACTTGAGTCAGGATGAATACTCGATTGGAATTAAGTAGTTTCATCCAATATCGACATAATTACATTCTAAATGGTTTTGGAGATCTACAATGTGAAATATTAGGTGCAGGTAGGCAATTCGATAATTTTAAAATTACCATAGAGGAATTTAAAATCATAACATTATTCAGTTTGCATAATCTATGTAATTTACTTAGCGAGCTTATGCACATGCACAAGAGTTTATCCAAACGACCTCCTTACTTCAGCGCCCCAAACTAACCTAAACAACATCACATCGCAACCATGTCATCAGAAAATACACCCCCGAAGAGGCGGAATGCTCCAACAAGAGGTGGGTTATAAACTGAGCTGCCCGGGCTTGACCTTTCATACCCAGTCAAGCCCACCTGCTACCTCATTTACGTCAGTCACGGGACCAGAACACTGACTGCCTCCCAGCGCTTCCTCGCCGACTCACAAACATGAGCGAGTTTGTTCCCCCTCATTCCACAATACAGACTATTTATTAAAGATTCCACAGAGCTCCCATTGCCCCAGATCATGATGCCGGTACACCACCCATCACACCAGACCTCCGGCTCCTCAAATCCCCCACCCCGTCAGCCATGACCTTTAAATCAACCTCAACAGTCAACACGCTATCCCACAAGAACTTCTCCCACCTTCTCCGCTCCGAAAACTACCACCCCGTTCCCCTCGACCCCTCGGCGCCACCCACCTCCGCCCCCGCCAACTCCACCTCGCTAGAAACGCTGATCAACGGTTCTCATTTCCGAGCCGCAGCCATCAAAGCCTCTCAACTCCTCACCTCCACCACTCTCGATGTCTCAGACTATGCCAAAATCTTCAATCTCCTTTATACGCGCCTCGCCTGCCTCATCCTATGCGGCCAAACGCCCCTCGCTGCCCAAGAAGCAAAGTCATTACAGGATCTAAACTCAGGATACTACAGAGATGAAGACCATGAGTGCATTGTCCCATGGCAGTTACGCGTCTTAGCAGTCCGGCTCCAAGGTATGGGATTCAGCGACGCCCGTCGTGGCGTAATGGGCTACTACGATCTCGTCCATGAAGCACGGGCTCATCTCACTCGTTTCAAGGAACGAAGAATCGACGGAGAAGCAGAGGAGGTCGAGTTAGAAGCAGAAGTCGAGATGTGGCGCTCCCGCCTCACGGAACTCGGTGTCAAAATCGCCAACGCCCTTATAGAAATGGGGAACCTCGACAGTGCGGCTGCGCACCTGTCTTCAATCTCCAACTTCATGCCGCTCGACTCCTCCATCCGTCTTGATCTCGAGCGTCAGAAAGCATTATTATGGCTGAGACTAGGTGACATAGATGCAGCGAGGGAATGCGTGGGAGGTGATGAGGGACTGATGAAAGCGTTGGGGAAGGTTGCGGATGCTGAGTATGATGAGGCGGATAGACTGCTGGGGGAATTGGCGGAGACGGTGGTAGCCGAGGGTACGGCGAAGATGTTTAGGCAGGATAAGGAGGTTACGATGGTTTATTTGGGAAGGAGAGGCATCCCGGAGGGGCTGTATAAGCGGTAGGGCAGGGTGGCGTGGGGGGCGTGTATCGAATGACTTTTTCTCAATCGGGACGTAATTGAATGTTTGAGCTAGCCTAAATATCTCAAGACCAAAAGGCTGAAATATTCGAGCTGAATTAACCATTCGAGCTCACCTCATTCTTTAAGAGTTTTGAGCACTACCAGGCCCAAATATCCAACCAGCCTTAGACACTCAAGCATCCTTGCAGCACAACACGAACAACTAGAATGGTCCAAATGGTCCAGAAAGCGCTCAACAATCCAAAAAAATCCGAGCATCCTAGTATTTAAACCACCGCATCATCTCCGCGATTTCAGAGTTGAGGTTGAAAGAAAGAGAGAGGGGCCAGCAGAGGAGCGCTTGATATTGCTTGAGATGAGCGAAAATTTCAAATAACTGACCAGTCGTCAGGTTGCGAGGTAGTGGAGTAGAAGGAGCAGTGGGTGTTCCCGAGAGTGGAGGCTTAAGCTGTTATATAGGCACGTAATTACAACCATTAATATAACATGACTGGCTATCCATCTCGGATATTTTCTCGCCACCCTGGGTTGCTTATCTTGGTACTGTACCACTTCTCATTACAAAACTAGGGAGTTTAAGCTTCAGATTAAAGAATCTGGAGACTGGAAGATGAAGGGAGGAAGCTTTGTCAAAGCTGGAGTCTTCGAGCCCATCGGTATTCCACCACATAGAAATCAAGCGGCACTTTTTTCCAGCGAGCCAGGAAATATTATTATTTTACGAGTAATGCTTGAGCTCGAAGTGAAGATTTATGTAAATTGCACGGCTGAGGATTCGTAAGCTTATCTGGTTTTTGTAATTGATTATATTGATAAGTTTAGGGGGGTTTTACTAGAATACGACACTGATTAAAACATGATTTTGGGCGTTTCTTGATTAGGATGAGTGGGGTGCTAGTATCACACTTGTCAGTGAAGAGTCTCTGGAGAAAAATAAGGCGTTGGTAGATCGGAATTCGGAAGCACTGTTTTGGTTTTTATATATATGAAGCTCTCTTATAGAGCAAAGGTTCCTCCATCATCCACTAATATTATTAATTTTTGCCCCTTGATTTTATGACTACTACTCATTACAACTATCTACAATTACTTTCACCACTTTTTAACGCCGCCTTATTATATATACCCTTTCTGCTTTACATTACCTCGTTTATACTTGAGTTTCTCCTTGGGTTCTTCTTATTGGGTTGGTTTGCCTTATTCTCCTACGGCCGCTTTAAAATTTAAATATAAAGTTTAATAAATGTATGTATTATATCTTGTTTAATATTAAGAACCTTATTTAAAGGCCAAATTCTTTGTATTTAAAATATAATTAGGAATTATGTATATAAAAATAGTTAAATTATTAATTTAAAGTTAATTTTAATTTTTATATAATATAATTTTGTATATTTTATACTTTTATTGTATTTATCTTTTAATGTAATTATAAAATAGTGGAGTAAAGTTCGTGCTTAAAAATACGATTGTATTATCCATGCCTTGAAAGATTAGAGCCTGGATTCTGCCCCTTGGGAAGACTGCTGCGTATATGAGTATTTTCTGAGGAGTTGGTTTGGGTTCGCTAGGGCGAATTGTGGAAATCTAACTGCACCAGCTGTATCTTGAAGAAAAACTTTTGATTTTAGGTTTAAAATAAAAAACAACTCTAAAATAATAAAGATTAATCTTTGCGATTGCTTGGCACGTCAGTTGCTGTAGCGCAGGGGGAACTCGCTTAAGTCCCGACGACACTTTAACTCGAAATATTTCAAGTTTGCTAGATATTTACGTATGGCGTTTTCTCGGACAAAAGTTCGCGTTCGAGAGAAACTGAAGTGCGTCTTTTTTGTTCGGTCGGTAACTTTGACCAATCAGCGAAATTATTATCGGTGCTGGTTGGAGAAATTAAAAAAAAAGCCAAAAAAAATGGCAAAAGAATATGTTAACCGAACAATCTCCACATTGTCATTCCAAGTCGATGTCGAATGAATGGTTCGCCCGCCGAAGCTACTACTACGCTCTCCACAGGAATTACTCCTCTGTTTTGACTGTAAGATCATCCGACCATCACTGCGTTAGAGTATTTCGCCCGCCGAAGCTACTACTTTACTCGTGCTGGAGGACAATCCAACCCTCTTACCGTTGCGCCAAGACGCCCCAGTTCAAGAATTGAGTTATTTGTTGCTCCAAATCTCTGAATTAGAATATATATATACCATATCACCTCTACTTTAGCTTTCGCATATAATAAAATGTCCATAGCATCCCCCGGCGTAGCTACATGAAGATTTCAACGTCTAGAAAATTCAAAGAATATCCTCAAACGAAGCTACTAATTTAAGGTCTAGGCGGGTTTTCAGGTTGACAGATTCGGTCAATGGAACCTTGTGTCAACGCCTCCTAGTTTACAAATGAATGAGGTCTATCAAATGGCATTATTTCTCCAGAATTAAGCTCATCTCTCTTGCTCGTATTCCCTGACCTGAAGATCAAAAGAATAAATTTCTTAATTTTCAAGGCCACGACTAGTTTTGGGAAGTTAAAAAAAAAGATAAACCAAAAGGTCTTGTGCGGGAAGGACAGGTGATATTCCCAAGCCGCTTCATACCCCCAAGACCAACCAACCTTCGAAACTTCCAAATTTCGCTAGATCGAATGCCACGCACAAGTCTGTGATTCGCTTTAAAACAAAGCTCGGTCGAATATTAAGGTGTCCTTCACGTCATCCCAATACGCGTTGCGGCAACACGAAGTCACGGAGTGAATATCTGCGAAACGATCTGCGAGACCCACCGCGTAATCTCGTCACGGAAACACCTCCACCGCTACCTTCCTACCACCTTACTTCCCCCGTTGTTCCTTTCCCGTAAACCAGGTTCAACATTACCGAATCGAGCTGCTTCCCCCGAACCTCAAATTCTCCGCATCGAAATAGCCGCGCTCAAACAGTCCCAATAATGCCGGAACCAGAGGTTCACGAAGAAGACGACGATGTATTGGATATTTCCATCGTCGCATCCAAGGCTGACAAGGCAGTTGACACTGCTCTGGACGATATTCTAGCAGTGATCGAGGATTACAAGGAAGATATTGTTAATCTGGATGCTGTTCTGGCTGCACTTGAGGTTTATAAGGGAGACGGTGGAATCTCTGCACCCGTTCTAGCTGCGCCTAAGGATGATGTCTTGAATTCTGCTACACAAGCGCTGGAGACTGCTGTGGAGAACAGAAAGAGGTTCAATGCGGAGTTAGAAACGAGCATTTGCTCCCTGCTGTACGTTGAGCACTCCCCCTTTCCTTCAAGTTAAGCCTGATTATCCAAGCCTAGAAAATTAATTGGAATGCCATGAATATTGACATCCTTGAGAAGAATATAAATCGCTGACATACACAGACTCCCATGCGGACCCCCTAAACTCCTGGAGCTTATTTTGGTCGAGCACTCTCTCCAAGCGTCCACTGCAGCTGATCCTACTGAATTTCATCAAGAGAGCCCTTTAAATGGCGATAATCAGTCTGCGGCCTCTAAAATCGAGGGAAAACGTGCCTCAGCAACAGAGCTAGCCGGGAAATTGAATAAGAAGTCTAAAGTCGAACATCGAGTCACGAGCCCAGCCAACGATTTTTGGAAATCATCAAATAAGAATACTACAAACTCAAGCGATACCCCTGGAGAGGAGAACATTCTTTCTGATGTAAGTCCTATGGCGATGACTTGCTGTTATCCCCTCACAAGGACAGGTAACATTATTAGAGAGAAGAGTACTGACCTAAGCCTTTAGAGCCTCCACCGATATTGTGAAACTTGTCGATAGAAGCCAGCAAACTCCCCAGTTTATTCATCGAAATCAACTCTGCCAATTTTCTCTTTGGTTTAGGAAAGCATTCGAATCTCAGGTCAGTGACAAGGTCGACAAAAAAAACCTGGAGCGTGCATGGACGGTTGATATTACCGGTTTCGATTATATGGTCGTCGAATTCTTCGTTAATTTTCACTACGGTCAAGCATTGCTCAGTCAGAGGCTCGAGAAACCGACTTTGAGCCAGCTCTGGCAACTCTGGGAAATGGCTGGATTATTCATAAACGCCGAGATGGAGATCAAAGTCTTGAAGCATATGAAGGCTGAGCTCAATGAAGCTACCGAAGACCAGTTTCGTGCTCTTTTGCGGGAAGTTTATGGCTGGGAGAGTCGCGCTCAAACCGTTGATCCGCCGGGCCCCCTTACTTTGAGGTACTTTTTGTGTCTTGAGACACTGGGAAGGTTCACCGCAGATGAACTGAAAATATTTTTACTTCGGATCCCCCAAGAGATGCACTATGACCTGTTCCAAACAGTTACCGCCCATGTTCTTACCTTGGATTGGGACAAGACTATTGGCACGGATCTCGTTGAGGACATCAAAATGTGGTTGAAATATTTCTTGCAAATGGATGGCTGGCTCGAGCAGTGGGAAGATTTTAAGTACGAGAAAGAGAACGTAATGACCGGCCAAAGATACCTAGTCTTGAGAGCCCTTGGTAGTCCTACCCTAACTGTACCAGAAGTGGACAACTGGGTTGAGGCTGATCTAAAATCCTATAAAAAAGCTGTGGTCTTTTACGCTGCAAGATTGATTCTGAGGAGAACCAGAACCATGCGTTGGGACCACTCTCTCGGAAGACAAGACAGACTTCGTCCGTTTCTGGTGGTTATGCTCCATCGATTCATACCGAAGACGGGGTATGAGTGGAGGGAATGCTTTGGTGACTTTATTCTTGATGAATAATAAGCTTGTTTGTCTAGAGAGGAATGAATGTTTGAGTATTGGATAGCTAGGAGATTGTGGTAAGTATTGTAAGATAAGAATTCAAAAGCGATTCCAACACTCCTGGTAACGCTTTAGAAGTGGAGAGAGAGATTTTTTGTTGCAGCAGTGGGCGAGATGGATACATTGGTTGCGCTGCGGGTGTGTCCTTATCCCGAGAGGACTAGCTAACTGCGCAAGAATCTTCCAGCTGTTAGTTTATCTCCACGAAAATCCTACCGTGCTACATGGAAGATGAAAATAAATCCAAATTAAGGTGACCATTTGTTCGTGGATAATATGCGCAAAGATCGAAGCGAGTACGCCGCAAGAACAACATTGGCCTAACCTGGAGAGTTAGTGAGGGTAATTGCGTGTAGTGGTCTTTCCTTGGTGATACTGGTACTGTGTATGTTCGTGGTGACTGAAGGATGGGAATAGCAGGAAAGCAGTAACAAGATGTGGAACTACTTGTAATCGTAATGTTCGGCTGTGGTGGTTTGATGATTGAGATAGTCAAGTCGTGGGTATGCTGGATTCTTTTGGCTGCTTACTGGCTTACTGTTATGTCGGAGGCCATGTTGAGCCATTCCTATCTGAAATATGTTTCCAGTAATATCACTTCCGTAATAATTTCTTTCTTTAATTTCAGATTTTAATAAAGTCGTTATTTAAACTTTACTTCATAGAAAATATATCTATCATTACGTGCTGGTATATAAATTATACTTATCTGGATCATTTGCTACTGCATCATAGGCCAGAGGTTTTGGCGTGCCCTTTGTGAGCTTTGGATTGCTGATCAGATCCTATTTTAGGAAGATTATTCTAGGGAGGCTCTAAAGTGAATGAATTCTTAGTATTTTCCGGAATCTTATCTCCCTCATTCTTTCCTCACCTCTTGAGAACTAAACAGCATCTCGTGAGCCTTGAAGCTATTAAATATTTCTCAGATGCTTTGACTATGAACTATAGAGGAAAGAACTGCAGGAACCTCTTAACTGAGATTCGTTTGATTATCGATTCAGTTGAAAACCAAAGTAGTCCTTTCCGAAACCAGTTGGGGAAGTCGCATCACTTTCGCTATCCTCCATCGCAACTTCCTCTTTAAAATATTTCAAGATCCAAATAACAACGACAATAACAACAACAACGACAATAACAACAACAACAACGATAACGATAACGACAACGATAACAGCAAAAGCAGAAACAATAACAAGAGCACCTCGTGAGTTAAATTTAGCCTTTGAACTGATCATAATCATTTTCACTGACCGAATCACCCAGGCATCCTCAAAATGGACTCTGCCTTCGATCCTGATGCGGAACCATCTCCTCCTCCAACAAAGACGAAGAGAGCCTATAAAATCAGACGATCTGCAAAGATAGAGAAACCCAAGAACCAGGACGGGGGAGTACCAGTAAAACGAGCCGTCACCCTCTATTTCAAACTCGACACTCAAGGAAACTTCGTTCCCAGATCAGCCGCGGCTGGTAGCTTGGGTACTCCGTATCCTTCACCTTCGAGCTGGACCTACCCAGTTGATACTTGCACCCAGATCATAGCGGAAGTTATGTGGGAATTGTCGAATGGAAAGACCAGGCCTCTAGAGAAATGGTGAGTTTTTTATTTTCATGCTGTTGGATTTCTTAGGCTATTGAGGGCTGGGGGTCTAGAGAACTATGCTGATTGTGATTGTTGTTTAGCACGTTTCATTCAAACAATCAGCTAGTTAGCAATAAAGTTGATGACAAGGGTGGGGTAGTTAACTGTTCGGTGGAGATGATTATCAGCCAGCAGTTGAAGGTCAAGGAATACTAGCTGCGGCTGGTTTCGTGGGTGGCGATGGCAGTTTGAGGTTGAGACGGGAGCAATGTGCTTGCGGTGAATTTTATTTGCAGATAAGGGTCATGGGTGGATGACTTTGCAGTTTGCCGGTTAAATGGAAGGATAGGAGAATGAAGGAGATCCTGCAAGATTTGCAATGATTTGGAATTCAAAATGCACTTCTAGAATCCACACGAAATTCCATGCAGAACACCAACTCAGCCCCGTGATAATAAGCTAAAAGAAGAAGCATATTTGGTTATTTTACACAGTAGTGAACTACTAGTCTCGAGTACTAGTTTCTTTTGATTATTTTCTAGTCCCTTCTTCAAAGAAGCTATGACTAGTTTTCATACCAGAGTTCAGAAACATCAATCTCGATCTTGCTCGTTCTAGTTTGAGGCAGGTGAATGAGAACTAGTATTGCAGGACGAAGCTGATGAAGCCGATCTAAGGTGATCTAAAAGTTCCTAGGCATAAAGCTAGTCAGATCTGTGACAAGTATTGAACGGCTGAAAAGACCTCGTTATATCCGGCAAAAAAGTCGGCCCCCACTCCCCTTGGTTTCTTGAAATTATTCTCTGGACGAGTTCTGCTAGCTCTACCCACACTAGGAGAAGCTTCAGCACACTGGTGCAACTATCTTCCACTTATTTCTCGCTCCCACCACCACCTCTCGTCTTCCATGCCCAAGCAGCAAACCTCTTCAACCTGCTCGCAATGAAAAATGATTACCTGGCTTCTTCTCTATAGACTATTTGGGAATTTCCGTCCCGGCTATGTTTCCAGCCAAACTTCTAGAGGTAGGAGTAAGAGGAACTTGAAGAATGGAATAGAAAAATGCTTTCTGAATTCAGAAAGAACCAAAGATTCGCAACTGAAATATTACCAAAAACAAGGTATTCAAATTTTTACCTGAACCCCAAACCGCACCTTATACTCCAATTTGATCTCTCGTAATGCGAGCCTTCTGACTCCTCGCCTCATCCCTGGACCCTCACCTCACGCCATGGCATATACTCGCTTCCTAAATCCACCTCACTCCCACCCTCATGCATCCCCATTTTTGCTGCACCGGCAGTCAACGGCGTACTCTCCTCCATCTCGACTCTTTTGCCAACAACGCCTTTCATTACGCTTCCGATCCGCGTGGCCTTGTTTCCTCTTACGGAAGTGGTCTCAAATGGCCGGAGGTTTGCACCTAACTTGGAAGGAGTATAGGATAGGATTTAGCAATCTGACGTTTGGAGTACCAGTCTGTGAGGCGTCGTGTGCCCCAGAGAGGGTCGTTGTCGTCGAGGCAGTGATTGCGGATTAAGAGACAGCTGTTTGTAAGTACTTAGTTTCCATTTCCCCCAGGAAGAATGGCAAAGGGAAGAACTTACGAAATGGTCATGAGAATGAGGATGAGCCCAAGGACACTCAGGGGGATAGAAATTGAGAGGGTGGAGCAGAGGGAAGTTTTCCAACCGCTTGCACCGGCTTGTTGGCCGACCGAGGTGGTGTCTTGGGGGTCGGGACGGTCGCGGGGTATGAGATACATAGTTGCGGTGTAGGACTATAGTAGAAAACTGTTCAACGAATTAAACGAAAACAGAACAAAAAAACCCTTGAGTAAATTTGAAATAAATAAATTCCTTGGACGTAATACTTCTCGGCCCCTTTATTATTTTATCAGAGATACTTCCCATGCTCTAACCGCAGCAATAGCAGCAGCGCAGCGCATCCTGGAACTTTAAAATTATTTTGACATAGGCTGAAGTGGCGCCAATTTCCTGAGACAGAGGCTTTGTTCCTCACGATGTCCAGAGAGTGGGAATAGCTAAAAATCCGAAAGAAGAGTCGACGAGAGATTTTATAATGAGAAAATGAGTATCCAAGTTTGATTGGAGACATGTATGCACGAGGAAAGGGGCGAAGAAAACCGGAGAGAAAGTTGAAATGCAACCGATGAGAAAATGAAGAGCGCTTGCAAGACTTGAGAACTCAGTTCGTTAATTGAAATTTCAAGTATAAATCTAGAATGCCCACTTGGTATTTCTCCAACTATGTTTGTCTCGAAAACACCATATTAGCTTCGCAATATCCAGCAACTATATCGCATTACCCCGCAACATGATCTTAGATCCTAGTGCAGGAGAAGTGGCGGGATAGCCATGCTGAGGATGGGTGACATTTATTTGCAGCTGCTCATAAGAGTGCTGCTGATATGACTGCTGTGTTGGATCGACAGAACCATACAATCCTGGTGGGGAGTAGGTCTGCTTGGGATATTGAAGAGGTTGTTGTGGTGGGATTTGGGAATATCTCATGGCCATTTGTGGCGTTTGTTGTTCTGCCTCTTTTGGATTGACGTAGTAGGTTTTACGACGACCATAGGTCATCCATCCAGTACCGTATAAAGGTACTACTCCTCTAGATTGTCGTCTGGTAGCGTGGAGTCTTCTGTTGCGTCATTAGATGTGGTGATGCGGACGAATGTGGTAGTCTTACATGGCGAGGATAGTAATGCACAGGAAAATACACACGCCCACTACGATCCATCGACCGTAATTATTCCATCCAGAATTGTAGGTACAGGAAGTGGCGTACCCATTGTTGTAACATGTTCTGGGAGATGTGAGCTTCTGCGTGGAGACTGGGGAGTGAAGTCAAGGCTTACTGGGTATTGGAATGGATATATCTTGATGCTATAGTTTGGATATACATATCTATGGCGAGAATCAAGAATCGAGTGAGGATAGGGCGACTTC
Source organism: Bryoglossum gracile (assembly GCA_037952635.1). NCBI lineage: Eukaryota > Fungi > Ascomycota > Leotiomycetes > Helotiales > Bryoglossaceae > Bryoglossum > Bryoglossum gracile. The sequence goes on along the minus strand of JAPZPB010000258.1, from coordinate 18,690 downwards.
AGTGTTGGGGAATTCTTGCGGGGTTAATGTCCCGGTACAGGTAGGAGGAATTGAGATGTGATGAGAAGAACCAAGACTGCGGAAGGAACCGCGCACAGTTATACAATTCGCCAATGTTCTAAAACAAGGCTATTAACATAAGATGATTGATGCTTTGCGACAACCCCGGTTTCCCCTGAATGCGATGGCGGAAAACATGGCTGAGCGGCTCTGCGGCGTGAGCGGCTCTGCGGCGTGGAAAGGATGACTGCTGCGCCAATGCAGGGACCTCGTCGCCATCATCGAAATAACATCGCGAAATTAGATCCATCAGTCAAGTAGGGGCTCTTGGAACATTCCGGCGTGCAAGGAGCTATCACTTGATATTTTGCTTGGCGTGAGAGAGAGGTGGAGATTCCTTTTGCGTCGTCACGAACTGCGAGATTGTTGATCATGTCCGCTCTTCCATTGAGAACAGGACTTAATGTACTGCACTGTACCTCGAATCCCTCGCTGCCCTTGCTGTCCAGAGTTCCACGTGATTATAACTAAAGCAGCGTCAATAGCGGAGTCCAACATCAACAATGATCTAATTCTAATACCGAAACGACACCATTCCACTTCGTTCCGCGTTCACTTTCGAGTGTAGCATGTTCAATCAGCCCATCATGTTCTTTCCAAACAAGCAAGCAAGGTTTGATACCGTAGGTCAATGTTTTCTTCTTCTTCCTCCTTTCATACTCTCCTGAGTCTCTTCTTCAACGCCAATCCAACTCCTTACTCGTCTTGTTCGTGCTGAATACGAAGGGCACAGCTTTTGAATTCAAATCCCTCCTTTCAAACTTCCAAGCTAGGATTAGCACATCAAACCAAATCATATTAACATGCCATTCCGGCTATCTTCCCAAGTATGGCCAGTATGGCTCCCTAGAGCAGTTGCCAGATCATCAATGCTCCCCTCATGCTACGCCCCCTCCAAAGCTCCTCAGATATCCAAGCTAAAACGAAGATTGCCGTCACTCCTATTCTCCGCTACCTTACAATCCGAATCCACCCTCGTCACCTTCTCCCCCGGCGTCCCGAGCCCAATGTCACCCCACCAATTTGCCTACCAACAAACCCGGGCATTCCCCAACTCCCTCAGAAGCCCAACCCCAATCGGCCACGACGACACAATCCTCCCGCCACAGCCACACCCCTTTGATTGGGAACCGCCGACCAATGTCTTCGAACGCCCCGTCGCAATTATCGGTGCCGGCACCTTGGGTCGAAGACTAGCCGTAGTATGGGCATCTACCGGCCGCCCTGTCAACCTCTACGACACCTTCCCCCCAGCCCTAGAATCCAGCGCTAAGTTCGTAGCCGACGCCCTTTATTACTACTGCTGTACTGAACAGAATCACCCGGGGCACGTGCACTTCACTCCCTCGCTTTCCGATGCGGTTTCCAAAGCTTGGCTTGTTATTGAGTGCATACCTGAATCGCTGGAGTTGAAAACTAGTATCCTGGGCCGTTTAGACCGTATGGCTGGTGCCGACGCTGTCATTGCTACGAACTCAGCGGGCTTTAAGAGCAGTGAGTTGATCGGAGAGGTGTCAGAGATGGGGAAGCGTAGGGTGCTGAATACTCTCTACTACATCCCTCCCGAAAACAAATCCGTCGAACTCATGGCTTGCGGATCCTTCACTTCTCCAGCAATCATCCCCTTCCTCACAACCCAACTCCAAGCAATCGGGCTCCATCCTATGATCGTAAACCACGAATCGAGCGGTATGATCTTTCCTCGGATATGGGGAGCGCTGAAGAGAGAAACGCTAAAGGTGCTAAGTGACGGGGTGGCGAAGCCAGATGATGTGGATCGGTTGTTTAAGGACTTCTTTGGTGCGAAAACGGGGGTTTGTCAGGCGATGGATAGGGTGGGACTAGATTATGTGGCGGGGCAGGAGAGGCGCTTTTTGAAGTTAGAGGAAGGGGGTACGAGAAAATGGCCGGAGTATTTGCAGCGGCTGGAGGGGGAATTTGTTCAGAAGGGGAAGTTGAGAAGAGTGGGGAGGGGTTGGTTGCTACGAAGAAGATGGTGGTAGGGACGGACAGGGTAAAAGATGGGCAGGCAGTGTGGAAGGAACATGCGGTTGATCTGTCGGGGATGTAAGCATGTGGTTGGTTGGTAGCACTGGTACGAGATATTTGTTTGATTTGGGGGTTGATATCGGAGTTTGGGGATTAGGGGACGGGGATCTGGCGTTGCACGGAGTTGCAAGACTTCATTGGGAAGGTTACTGTTGACCATAATCCATGGAATCACTCTCAAAATGATGAATACTTTTATCTCAGCGCCAAGTGTCCAAATCACGTCACACGTCAAGTAGTTCTTCATATATCATCTTTAATACTAAACAATGGCGCTAGAAAATCTAAACCTATCTTCCTACACAAAGAAATGTATTCCGCCCCATTAGAGAAATATCAAGGCCAAGATGGCACCTTGAGCAGCGGTATCGTTTATTCATTATCAAGCCGGACTAAAGACCAGACTTAATGAGTGGAGATTGGGAAGTCAAGAGTGGTGAAAAGGATGAGAAGAATTTGAACAAGAAAAATCAATGCGATGAACGATCATCTATGATTAAATTAAAAAGGTACTAATTTACTTTAGTTTAGTTTATAAAATACGTTAATTAAAACTTGTCAAATCAAAACTATTGATCGGATTATTCATTAATTAATATAATTAACAGTTATATAAATTAATAAAATAGCTTAATAAAGTATAGTAGCTGCTTGCTAATCTAATGACCATTTAAGTAAAATACAGTAGTAAACAACAAACCGCCGCATTGGGTAAGGTATATATATGCACAAGCGCACCGCCACTTCGCAGGGTATAATAACGTCAAGCCGTTCGTTGCTCACTCCTTCTCTTTTTCTTTCCTTTCCAGTCGCCTAATAACGCTCCCTCGCTGCGACACTTGGTCAGGTTTTTCCATTCCTACACTTTCTCAACTTCGGCTAAGCTACGCCGTGCTACATCCAACCCTTCACAGCCAAAGTCATCAAATAAAATGAGCTACCCCGAGGATAAGGTTCGACTGAGGACTCTCTCTATAAACAGCACTCATCTTAACATCTTACTATCCTGATTACATTGGTTTGCCACCTTTTCTACGATAATCTTTGACCATGTCATTCGAACCACTCAGTTTCGAACCCATTAAAGACGATGAACAGAGCGTGGTGAATAGTGATGGCCAACAGGATAAGACGCATAAGTTCGAAGTACCTGGGCGAGAGCTTCATGACCGGGTGCTTGGGCTTCACGGTTCAAGTTTGTACATTGGAACGGTAGCAGCTAGAACAACCTTTGTATCTCTGGAAGGAGAAGGCATAGAATAATTGTATTTAACTATAATGAAGTCTTTGGTTCGTTGTTCAAAATTGGTATGAAGTTTGTGGATTTTATGGAGATACTTTTTAAACGCCGACCTAAGTAGGGGCTAGATGAGTGATAAACTCTGGTCACCTGCGCATAGGCAAAATGGCAGAACTTCATGAATTCATATTTATATAGCATGCCTTACTTTACGGCATCGAACTGGCTGTGTTGATCACTCATACGTATATATGAGTACTCGAGGCTGTTGTGAATAAAAGCGCGCAGCATAATAGCACGCTAACGGGAAATAGAAGCACTTGCATGTACGAATTGACCAAGGAAAGGGGCGCGTGGATCATTTGAAAGTGAACTGAACGATCTGACAAGGTGTTGCAAGTAGGCAGCCTGGAAGGTTGGAGGCTGAGTCTGAAGGCCGTGTGAGGAAAAGCCCCCTGACTTCCGCCTTCACTATTGCACTAGCAGCTCACAGAAGATAAATCGAGCAAGACCCATAGTTATAAGTCGGCGTTCGGAACATCTTGGAACGTATTCGCGTATGTAATTGGGATAGTTAAGGAGGAGAATTTTGGAGGGGTTTTGAAGCACCAGCCCGATCTGACTAAGTTAGGACAACTTCTTCACCGCATCGAGACGCATCTTCCTCAACTCCTAAGCCTCAGAAAATATGCCAAAATTACCACATCTCCAATCACCGATGTTAAATTGGCCAAGGTTTTTGATTCGAGAAGTGCCCCCCTAAGCTACGGACCAAGTCTCGATTCCTCTGTGGAGCCAAATTCTGTCCGTTGTCTCAATCTGCAGTGTGGGTTTCTACGAGACAAGGAGATGCGAGGTAATACTGACTGATTTCCGCTACTGCGGATATCACAATAAAAAAATTGTCCTCATTTCTCTCATCGTCATGTCGAATCGCTTCTTTTTAATGCTCACAGTGTAAAGGCTTTAGAGTCAGGTTTGGAAGCAAAACTTTTCATGAATAGCGGATGATGTACTGCGCTTGGTTTCCCCGAGGTTCAGATGATCAAGGCACAAATGAACATTTTTATTGTGTCCTTGAAAGGCGTCTCATAGTACTGTCTTGCTTGCCCTTCCACTCCCGAAGTTCTATTGTGGCAGACGAGCTACAAACTCCTATTCTCTAGCATCATCAGCAACACTCTGACACAAGTCCTCGGAGACCTTCCAGCCCTTATCGAAGCTTCTTCTCCTCAATTGGCTCCACTTCGCCCACAGCCAGAGGTTTCTTCCCAGATACCGATATATACCGAACCGCATCTCTGTAGATATATCCTTCAAAGCCAGCCACAGTGTTTATGAAATAAGACTTTAGTCCCAGAGACGCGACGATGAGGTATGGGATAAAAGCCAAGATGTAGAATAATCTCAACATTGGGAGAACATTCTCTGACAGATCCTTAACCTCGACATTTTCGAACCCAACTTCCTCGAGAATGCCTTTCAGCACGCCTTGTTCAAAACGATCATGCGCTGGCATCGCGGCATGCTTATTGATGGTCGTCCACGAATCGCCGACCTCTTTAGATTGAGTGCTAAAGTTAACGTGGTCATACTCGTACATGGCAATACTACCTCCAGGTCGAATAACACGGAAGAATTCTGCAGCCGCGACTTCGGGTTCGGTTGCATGGACGAAAGTTTCCATCGTGTATATACCATCAAAGCTATTATCCGCGAAAGCGTCCAAATGATGGTAGTCGTCCTTCGTGACCGAGATTTTCCCTTCTAGTCTTTGCACCTTGACATTCCGTCGTGCCTTAGCAATGTGGTGATCCACGACATCTATTCCATGGACACGGTAGCCTTCCCTAGCCAGGTGGATGGCAACATATCCGGCGCCGCATCCCGCGTCCATCACCTTCGACCCCTTCACTAGATCCAGTGTACCGATGAGATTGTCTTCCATAGTCTTAAGAGCTTTACCAATAGGGAATGGCCAGTATGTACCACGAGAATAGAACCCGAAGTGCCTTGTTCCTCCCAGCACTAATCTGTACCCTATTCTCGACTCGAGCGAGGCATAGTAGTCTTGGAGGGATTGATTCTTGTTGATGAGAGGTGCTTTTTCGGCGGAAGACATGACCACGAGGCTTGGAGAACTGTGCCAAATATGTGAGTGCTTCGAATATGGCGCGCGTGACTTTTGAGGAGCTCGCACAGAGATGTTCGGGGAGGAGAAGGCTTCTGCGATCAATGACAGCAGAGTAGAAACGAGCCAGCCAGATTGAAGTGGTAGTTGATTGAAGTGTTTATCCTCGCGCGTATGAATGCCAATTGTGCTCCCAAGGCTGGAAAACTGCTGTCGTGACGTGTTGTTGTGTTTGTCAAGCTAGCAAGTGCGATAAAGGGGTACGCACGCGAGGAGCAGCGCGACGTTCGGCGACTCGGCTGCGGAAAACGGCGACTAAACCTGCTGGAAATAAGTAGCTAGTTGCCGTCTAGTCATTAAATAGAGTAATAATTTTATTATATTTAAGATTAATCTTTAGAGTCGGTTACGACTACCTAAGGAAAGGTTTAAGCACGATAAGAGAATATATATATAAACGAATACTTAAATAATTTTTTAAAAAGTTAATACGAATATATTATAAAAGCGATTTCCTCAAATTCTACCTGTTTCTGTTAGAAGTTTTAAACCAACACTCTTTGTCTTGCTAGTTGAAGTAACTAGAATGTTCGTAGTCTCTTTCCCTCTGGAGTGTATGAAGAAGGATCAAGATAAACAGCATCTCCATGCCAATCACAGTACCGAAGTAGTAACGAGGGACCTTGTAGAGAGAAGTGCACTGTACTTCTGATTTAAACCCCCACGTCTATCAAACGTGGAAATACTTAGGTCAAAGTAGATATTTGCAGAGAGATTGGGTCCATGGGAACTTGGTGGCATTTAGTGAGCCAATTCATTCCTAGACAAGCCGCCCTCAGACTGCTGCAGTGCTGGCAAAACAGCATGTGCTATCAACATCAAACTTTACTTGTGAATGGCGATCGTCTTGCTGGCATCGCGAATTACAAGTAGCTTGAAAATTTAAATTTCCCACGAGTAACTAGGGAACTCTTCTTCTTTCCGTAGATCATAGGCACCACTAGATGGTCATTGGTAATGATTTATCTCCTCGCCCTAAATACGCCACCGGCAGTGGAAGTAAACAAATCTCCGATAAAGCGCTTCGTATTTTATACGGAGATGCTATACGGAGACAATGATGTTGGCGGCTAAATAGCTGGATTCGCAGAACCGGGAACACAAGACCGATCAAGGGTTATTATTATAAAAAGAATTCTAAAGTGCTTTACAGTGCTTTGTATTTATGCGCTCCAATGGCTCCTGATAATAAGTTTCATTTAAGTTTGTTATCAAGTTTAGTGTTTCTGCTAGCCTTAACCATAATGAAGGTAAATGGTGGTAATTATTCCACCTTATTTACCCGGCGACATATCGTCTCTCCGTTGCACCACATGATCAATCCCAAGTAAATCGTGGCAAAAAGCAACCACGTATCCTTGTCTATTATAACTGCCGTACTCCGGAAGATCTTTATTTGAACTTCGAAGTTTGCCTTGCAATTTAAAGTAAAAGCCCGAAAGGTAATATTATATCCGTGCCGCTGCGGCCTATAGCCTTAACATGTCAATATATCTTTTCGGGCTTTCAGAAAACAACACTTTTATTAAAGTATTATAAATCACCTGCCAAGTATAAATCGACAGAAGCTTTATGGGTTCTTAACTATGAAGTCGATAAAGTAGTATACAAGAAATTGCAAATTTTCATGCATTGTGGAGTGACTTGTTTGGGGTTGAAAGAGTCAGAATTTTCGCGATCGAAAGACGTTCCTGGCAGTAGATGAAACAGTCACCTAGCATAAAATGGTGGGGTATTTAGATTGCACAAACAAATTATTCCTACAATCAAAAGAAGCTGTCTGCCATAATGGAGCATGGAAATTATGAAACCCGAAACAGAAGTATGCATATAAGGGCATAATGTTTTCTTACAATTCCTTCTTACTTAAGTAGAAGTTCCGGAGCACAGCTTCGCCAAAGCTATGATGAAGTTCAACTCCCGCATTACGTATGTCTTCGCCTTCATCCTGGGGCTCAGCGCTACAATCTACGCGGCGACTTCCAGCACGTACTACTTCAAGTACTTCTCTACTTCTGGCACAATAAGTACCTGGTACACCAATGACAATTCTTGGGGTGTTAATGCACCCTCCGGTACTGGTTTTGTGGCTATGGTCACCGGCGAAGACTGGGGCACTTACTCTCCCGTTCACACTCTGCCAAAAAAATTGAACGCTATCAGCTCGTCCCACACAACCTGGTTTTCTCAGACCGCGAGCCCTGCTAGCGGTTCGGGGTATGATGCTTGGTATGAAAACTCTGCTCCTGTCTTGATTGCCTTTACTAAGCACGCGACGTTCAGTTACGATATCTTCATTGATCCATCTGCGGCCCCTACCAATCGCAACTCGATCAACGAAATCATGATTTGGGTTGGGTATAAAGCCCCCAACTCACCCCTATCTGACAAATATGGTTCCAATGGGCTACCAACACCGTGGGCAACCAACGTTAGTCTTGGAGGAAAGGCATGGGATGTTTACGTGTACACGTACGTATGAATCTCTTTAAGGGGACATAACTAACTGCAGATGTCAATTAGGTGGTCCAACGGCGGTCATACAATTAGCTATCTTGATCGGGCCAATTCTGGCTCGTGGTCCGGAAGCCTTACTCCGTTCTTTAACCATGGAATTTCCAAGGGTTGGTATACAGGGGAGCAGTATTTGAATAGTGTTATGGCTGGTTGGGAATTTGGGAAAGGGAGTTATACAGCGCATTCGTGGGGAGCTGTAGGGTTTTGATTCTCACGAACAGGAGAACTTGGCGGCAGGCAAATCTCAATCTCGACACTCATTAAAAAATGGCTGGGCCTTACTATTCTTCCACCCCGTGTATTTAATTATAAATATACGAGATTACTGCTCTGGGGAAAGGGAGTGAGTTGCTTGCGGAGTGAGGTGCCTCAATTGAGAATAAGGCGATAAATTTTGAAAGGGCGGGAAGTTATATCCCGGATTTCAAAGAGTTTTGTCACTTAAAAGAGCACTATAGAGTAGTAAAATAATGAACTGTCTTGTTTCTAGGTGAAGGGCGAGATTCCTAGATATATCCGAGCGCCACACCTCTGCCACACGTTGCTTGGAAACGTGACAAGTTTACTGTTATGGTGACGGATCCGGAGTGGTTTTAAGAAGGGATTGGTAACCTCTATATTGGCTGGTGTGAAATTGTAGAGGATTGCGCTGGAATAAAATAACCTAGGAATTATTGCCATTCAGACCAGTTCTCCCATTCTCAATCCTCATTCTAACTTCTTTATTTCTAATGATTGAGAAACAGCTTTCAGGCGAGCTATTGTGGGAAATATTTACCTCATGATCCGTTGATGTCGACCCTCCACTTCTATACCAGGCGGGAGGGATCTTTCCTCTAGTAGACTGGTTCACCCTAACTTTGGTATTAACCGATTCAGGAGAACGGAATCTACTCTGGACGCCAGAGGTATCCTTTAGTGCAACTTTGCTCACTTCGAATATGCTACCGCTGGCAATGCCTTTAATATTCACGCCTCTCTGAGTGACTTGTCGATTTTAGGGATAGTAAGGACGAGGTGATCGCTGGAGGAATTCAAGTCATCAGGGGGTTTAATAAAGTGGTGATAATACCTAAGGGTTAATCTGGAGACCGTCTCCTGGTCTTGTGTACAAACGTTTCCGCTCCCGATTTTGGTATCATGGCCAGCATTTGCCTGGATATGAAGTGCAGTCCGGCTCGTATACTCCATCGCAAATGGATGTCTTGCTCGAGTTTTTGGATCGGACCCATGAACGAGTAAAAGAGAGATGAGACGTTTTCCTGTTCCAGCGGGCTGCTCCTAGTAACAGCGTACGTCTGGCACTCCGCATGCACGGCTGATATCTGGTGGTTGAAATTTCCTTTTGCACGATTAAGTCACTGAGTAATGTATACTGCTGCGTCTTTCAAAGAAATCGTTAAAATAGGAAAAACTGGACAGTTGACTCGAGGTTTTTCATTTGCTGCCACGAAAGAAAATGAAACTGGCAACCATGATGGTTAGGAAAGGAGAGCGAAAATTTAAGCTATTCTTACATTATAGCTAGTTCTAAACAATGCATCATCATTGCCAATAGTTATTTCTACTCTATCATTCATCAGTAAAGAGAGAATCGGTAAATTTGATAACATAGACGTATGTGGTCTCAAACTCTGAGTAGATAGATTACCCCTTAACGCGAAAAGAGTCGCTTCCAAATCTCTTTCTTAAGGAGATAAGGACAGGCATCTGCTCGATGCTAACAATGTTCTTTCGTAAACAGAGTCATTTTGCTCCCACATCAAAAGAATTTGGCCAATGAAGTGCGTTGGTGGAGATATCAGAATGCACATTCTCAAAGTATCCTTCCACATCGGGTATATATCTCCCAGTGGCTTATTAGGAGTTGCTTATCTGGCTTGGGTCACCGTTATCAGGACTGAGGTTAGATGTCATTTTTGCAAGCCACTCGGGAGGTAAATCTGCCTGCCGACCCTTCTTCTCCGCAATGACATAGGGTTAATACCATTTCCCGATTGCAATATTCTTTGCAGGATCATCTAATGTTTTAGATCCCTCCAATTTATCTAAGTATAGACCTCCTTTCAATTCAGATAAAGGCAAGCAAAGCAAAGAAATGTCTGCCCAAAAAGTTTCCTGAGGCGACAAATGTATATTCATACTATCTCTTGCTCTGGCGCCTTGCTATCGATGGCAAAGATCACTTTCGATTCTTAGTACCACCAACATGAACTTCAACATAAGCTGCTCCCACTATGAGGGAAAGCCAAAGTCTGCAACTTTAGCCATGTACTTCTTCTCCGGATGAACGAAAATGAGGACATTTTCGGATTTCATATCGCTATGAATAACTCCACGCCTGTGAAGAATTTTGATAGCCTCACCAATGCATAGCGCCAAGGAGCTTGTAATTTGAGGCTCCAAAGTTTCGCTCTCTTGAAACTGCGCGAGATTTCCATGATCCGCGATTCCGCACACACGGCCACTAAGACTGGCAAGCGGAGGAGCTAATTGTACACCCGCAGGACAGGTTGACCAACAGTCTCAGAAACTCAAAGGTCGATACTATACAAGATGGAGCTGGTTCACGTAGCCTCTTAATATTGGGAATAGGGAAATGAGGTAATCAGATGCGCGCTAAAGCACTGGTGAACGAGTGCTCAGAACATCTCGTTTGGCAGCTTAGAAATGCGTGTAGTGTGGCAAACGCCCCGAAGAACATGAAATCATAAACCAGAATACATTTGGCCACATGGTTAACCAACAAACTTCAATGGCAATCGACACAAATTTGTATCCCCTAACCAATCTCAGTGCAGTCCAGCAGAGCAACCAGAGCGAGGGGTGAGAGGGTGGGGGCTGTAGACCCCGCCCTCGCTTAGGAATAGGGGCATCACGACTTCTCCCTGCCAAGTACCAAGGTAGGAAACAAACAAAATAACCCACACGAACTGTCACAAACCGAAAATTGAAATCTAAACTCGAAAATTAAATACGGTTTTCTAAGGAGACTTACCCCAGATTTCATCAAGGTTGGCTCAAAAAGGCATGCAATGCAGATGCCGCTTGACATCTCGCTTGACAACTTCGGGAGTTCTCTCTCCCTCTTTTCCGCCCACCTCTGAACACGACAAGAAACGAAACGGATGGGGGAAAACCGAGCAAAAGAAGAGAAACAAAATAAAAGACTACTGACTTTACAAGCCCGGAACCAGCTCCCACCTCGCCATCTTCGATTAATCACCTGACTATTCCTCACGCCACGACCATTTGAACACCACCCATCTTGCTCCCCATTCCGCCATTCACAAACCTTCACAACATCCCACAAACCCAAATCTCATCACCAGCCTCCCACTGCGCTCACATGTTCCCAAGACCCCTCCCACATATCCCCATTTGCTCTCTTATCTCACCACTAGTCACGACCGCCAAGAAGGAGTTCCGACTTTAATACTTTGTTGCACATCGCCAAAAAGCCGAAGCTATCCGACAGCGGATAAGACATCTCTCGTTCCGCCAACCTCTCCCGCTCCACTCCACTGTTCCGTCTTATCGATCCTTTCCGTCGGGTATGTTTCCGATGTCTCCTTTCCGCCGAGGAACATTCTCAAGAACCGCCGTTCCAAGGCTGAGATCTGGAGATTTCAGTATGAAATGTGATGAGGTGCCAGGTGATACATGAGACGGAAAAGATGACTTGTGAGCTGGCTCTCAGCGAAAATGGCGAGATGGCGAGAGCGGAAATACTCACTGCTGCAACGAGTTCCGATGTCGTTTCCGTGGGGGCTCATATTCTCCCTTTGTTTGGCTTTTGTTTATCCGTGGGTCATTCCGCCATTTGTGCGATGTGCAACAGAACTTTAGGTTTCTACTAGCAGAAACCTTATTTGTGGTATGTTTTGGGTGTTTGAGTTGCGAATGTGAATTGAGTTCGTGGAATGTGGATAGGCTGATGTCGGAAGAGCAGCTGACGGGATGGACTATTGGGATTAAAGCCAGGAGATAAGCAAGATCGTTTCCGATGAGGCGGAAAGGGGATTTGTCTGCTGTTGGAGAGCTTCCGGAAAGGTTGAATTCGGTGTTTTTCACATTCACACAGCAGATTTGTTTGCGGGGATGCCAACATTGTTGAGTCTCCGGATTTCTACTCTTGGCAATTCAGCAAAGAGTCAAATTCGTACAGAATCATATTAATCATTACTATATATACTTCCGAATCCCGGAACCCTCTCACTAATACACAAAAGCACCCGTCATCCATCCAGTTTTATACACAAGCCCTGCTATACAAGTATATATCCCAAACGCCATACACAATTGTGCACCCGTCATTCAGCATACGAAGGTAATCATAGTCTTGGAAGCGGAGGCGCTGATTCCGGCGGAGGCTGGGGTCCAGCCCTCCAATTTATCACTATCACTTGATCCAAATCCCGCCCAATCCCCTCAATCTCCGCTCCCTCTTTGAAATATACTTGTCGAACGGTGTCCTTCAACCCCGGCACGCTGGCATCAGAAGGCACAAGTACACTGTCTAGTAACTTATACGATATTTTTTCCTCGGTCGTCATTTTCGGTCGCACGGGATGCAGAGAATGCAACACCTGGATCTCGTCGCCCCAGGTCTGTTCCATCTGCTCCAGGTTGATCTTCTCTTGGCTCAGCACGCCTGCCATCTTGGTCCCTGAAATATGCCCTTGCGGGTATTCATTTATCGAGAATCCGTTGGTAAGAACTAGTTCTTTGGGGAACTGCCATCGTTGTAGGAAGCAGGAGTCGCAGACATCAGCAACCAAGTGCATTTTCTCCATATCGAGTTTAAACCCAGCAGCTGAGCCCTCCTTCCAATGGTGTAGTGAAGTCATCTCGCGCCCTGATTCGTAAAAGCCAGACAGATCGCCATGCATGTCGACCTGATGTAGAGAGGGGACATGAGTTAGTTTGACCGAGGAATGATCATATATACAATCCATAACGGAGATATCTCCCGCCGTAGTCCGCAAGTGCTCTTTACAGTCATCCAAATGATCATAGATGACTTTCCCAGTAGGCAAAGACAGAAAAATTCCAGCACCACCAAAACCCATCAAGCCATAATGATTCACGGCCCACCAATCCTCGCTAAGAGACCCAATATATTGTGGCTTTGAGGGGTCGTACTTTGATAATAGATCTTTGAGATCGTGCATACTGGGAAAGAAAGTATCATCGTCGATCGTGGAGATCCAGCGAGTCTTTTCATTGCGGGCTTCGTACATCACTCCAACTAGGGAGAAGTACCGTTGCGCGAAGGAATCGACTGGGCGGACTGGGTGGATGACACTGACGTTCATACCTAAGTCGTGGAATTGCTTTTCGAGAGCTTTCATGTCGTTGTCTTGAGCTGGAAGATCTTCTCCATCGATGACAATCGCATAAAGACGTGCGCCAGTATGAGGAAGCCATCGCGCCAGATGTTTCACCGTCTCCTTCAGTCGCTTTATCGTAGTCTGCATCCCAAATATCATATCAGACGCATCTGCTGGCGCCACTCTGCCTCGAGCCACCTCCACAGTGAGGGGTGGCAGACATTTGTTCTGGTTGATAGTGGCAGATCTTGCCATGTCGAATGTAGTGAACTCTTCGAAGAGAGGATGCTCCAAGACCGTGAGGGAAGGTCGCGTGCCATCGCCCGAAGGTACTGTGAGAATTTCTCGAGCAGAATATTTGATGGGATAGGTGAACTGATATGGTTCCAACCAGCCCAAGTGTTCAGTGCATGGCCTTCCCTCGGGAGCCTTTTCTTTTGTTGCCCCTGGTTTTATCCATGCCTCGACGTTCTTCAGCCGACCGGCCTCTCGTCCATATCTCCCTATGAAAACGATAGCGGCAAATATCGTAAGGAAGACCACAAGAGTCAGAAGTCTTCGGGGATGCATTGTCGACTACATGTAGACGTGGAATATGTGGTTGACAGAGCTTCGCCGTATGAGATCAGAAATTACCTCCGTACAAAGTACGAAGTAGGGACCTCCTGTTGCAAGGTTAAAATCCATATCGGGGCCGGAGGTGAGGATTGGTGCGAGAGCATGGGCAAGAAGGGACACCAATGATGAGGCGTGGAAAGAGCCACTTGGCCATAAGAAGCAAAGCTTATAAAGTCAGATATCTGGTTAGTCAGCAGGGCTGTGTGCCACAGTAGCCCCGAGCAGGAGGCACAGCTACAAAGCATTGTACTTCGTTCCTGGCCTTGATTGCAAGGCATAAACAAGGCTGAGGTTCAATAAATATGTCGGGAGACACAAGGCTGCACCGTCTCGGCATCTTCCGTCGACTGCAGCCTCATGAACCTCAATTTCTTCACTTCCTATCACTTCAGAACGTCAGCCTCGGCTTTGCAAACACTCGCGCTACGAAACCTAATACAATGCGATAGATCATCTCAAAACTGCCATTTTCTACCATGTCTTTATGGGGAGACCTCAGACGCGTTGCTAGTGACTCAGAAGCTACCGCAGACGAATCGCGCCGCGAGGAATCCCAACTTGCCGGCATCGCACACGAGCAAGAAGAATCGAATCAGACAGCTCATATGTCTGATCAAGTGCCCGAGGGGCTCACTGAGGCCCTTGGGCCCCAGCCTCTCATCTCGCAGGAAGATTCGACATCTGCGGCGGAACCTCTGAATACCTCGGTGACGAGTGCAAAGGCAAACGGGTCGAATCAGCAGACTGGTAGTGAGGGAACGGCACAAAACGCGAGAGAGCCTCGAAAATGCTGGGTGTGCTTGGAGACCGATACCGACGATACACCGGGGGCAAAATGGCGGTCACCATGTCCTTGCTCTCTCGTCGCACACGATACCTGCCTGCTGGACTGGATTGCAAACAAGGAAGCCCAGCAGGCTAACGAGATAAAACACAACGATAAGATTGTCTGTCCGGTTTGTCAAGGAGTCATCAACATTCGAAGGCCGCAGAATCTCGTTGTCAATGTAGTCGATCGGATGGCATCTGAGGCCAGAAGGCTTACCATACCCGCTCTTGTGTGTGCTGTTTCATCTATGGCATATGGAGGACTTCAAGCCTATGGATGGAATTCATTGAGAGCGGTGTTTGGAGACGACGAGGCTTGGGATATTGTAGGTGTGAGAGAACCTATCGGCAAGGCAACCCTCTTATTTCACTCCCGCATGCCCAAGGCGTTCTCCCTCATGGGACCATTTGGTCAGGTGCAGGTGATACCTCGACGGATCTATCAAATTCTCTCGCCCTGGGGAGACCTCCTGAGGAATGTCAGTCCTTTCTTTCCAAGGACAGATCTTGCATTCGGCCCAAGCTACTATCTTGGTCTGCCATTGATAGCCCCAGCCTTGATTCTCATGCAATCGAAATATGCTGCTCTTGCTTCCCCACTGATGATCCCCCTAGTAAGCTATACGTTCCTTCAGAGTTCGTCACTAACAGAAACCAGATGTACCACGACATTGTGGCGTTAATAGAACCCGGAGGTTTTAGATGGATGCCACTATGGCCTCCACGCCCCTCTACCGTATTTTCCACCCTCCCCCTTCTCCGCCGCGGCTACAACTCCCTCTACGACTGTGCATTTGGTGACCTAGAACGAAAATGGGACCGAGCCGTTCTCCGCACCCCACGCGAGGGTGAAACCATAGAAGAAGTAGCTGCCGAAGCCGATGAAATCGTAAATGAAGCCGGTTTCGGAGGTGGTCTCGATGTCGAACTCGTCGTCGACTTCGGCCCTGTAGAAGCAGAACCCGTTCCTCTCCCAGACCCAGCTGCCCCCGGCCATCCTGCGCCCCGCCCCGATGCCAACCTCGCACCAATCGACATCTCGCTCGAAAAAATTCTCAAAACAGTGGCTGGCGCGCTTGTCATCCCCGAGATCTCGTCCTCCATGGGCCGGATCCTAAAATTGTCGTTACCCGCCAAATGGGTTGGTAATGGTGGCAAACCAGGCTTGTTGAAGGAGAAATGGGGAAGGGCGGTGGTGGGTGGCGTTGTGTTCTTTGTGTTGAAAGACGCTGTTATGTTGTATTATAAGTGGCGGAAGGCGAAGAATTTCGGAAAGAGGAAGGTGTTGGATTATACGGGAGTGAGGAGTGGTGGGCAGTAGGGGAGAATCTATGGGTGTGTTGACAGGGTGCATTGCATGGTTTTGAGGTTGATGAGTAATAATGAGAATGTAAGCATACCCAGACGATTCCTTCCTTCACTTGAACTCGGCTTCTGTCTTTGCGCCATGTGATGGGCTACTCTTTCTAAGCCGTGACTGATGATTTTAATTATAAATCGAATCCAGCTCTCTAATAGAAGCGTGCTCCATTCAGCGAAATCCCCATTGGCCGCGCCAAGCTTCGTCGGTTGAGCCTCAATGCCTTACTCAGAAATTGGTAAGCGTCCTACTGTAAATTGACTACATCTCCCCTGCTCCTTGGTGAATCAGATATCATTACACTGCTCCGCGTTCCACAGCAAGAAACTTTTAGTCAAAGCTCATATCCCTTCTCTACTTTCCACTCTCTAGAGATCACGATCCCAGAGAGCTGTCTCCAACGCAACCCTTTCGGGTCGTTAGGGTGCCAGCCACCAAGTTCAGAGAATTGTAAATCAATTTGGGGCTTTTTCGTGTGCCTGGATCCGGGGAACCGGGGCACAGTAGCTAGTTATTCTGGACTCGGTATCAATTTAATATGAGGGTGTGGGTTTGGGCGGTACGATTCGGTGGACTGACCCAACTCTTTGGAGATATCAAGGAAGCCAACCACTAGTCCGAAAAAGTGTAAGCGTGATCCAGGAGCTTGTGCCTTATTTTATAGGTCTCGTTAGACCTGAGTGGTGTGTATTCTCGGTTTGGGGGCGATATCAACGCAGTGTAGGAGAACGGGTGGTTCGGGCATAGTGTTTCAATGGATAGGAGAGCTGGCGTGGCTAAGTATTTGGAGTTGTTTCAAATACCCACAAGATTTCTGTGTTAGTATAATATGCGAAATTGAGCGATGTATTAAAATAATTAGAACGCCTCCAAACCCATTATAAATCATTGGGCAATTTCAATTGCAAACTCCCAAGATGAGGCTCACACTTGTTACTTGGCGCAACAAAAAATTAGCTCATGGAAGAAAGTTCAAGAAACAGAAGGAACGATGAAATTTATTTCTCTCTAATCTTATTATGCCTCCTCACAACCCTCTTTTGTCCTCCAGAGTTGCTAGCGACCGAAAAACCGTATCCGTGGAAACAAAGTAAAGCAGAAAAAAGAGGCATCTAGTAATACATTACATGGTGCTGCATTAAAGTAGGAAAAAGCTTTTTGGAACGTATCCACCCGTAATCTACCCAAATCCACCCGCCATCCAATGTTGTCGTATTAGACCGTGACGAAAGGGAAGCTGACCAAGCAGAGTGTCGGATTTGGAACCAAGCTAGTTCTTCTTTAAGAATTTGGCCTTCCACGCCTTCAAAGAACCAAAATGTTCCAGGAGTCGCACGTCAGACAGATTGCAGGCATTCAGGAGCTCGGTAGGGGTCGTCGAGAAATGCCGGAAAACGAATCGTACCATCCATTCAAAGACCTCATTGTTATTTTCAAATACATCTGTAACAAATTCTTCGGCCGAGTCCGGGTGGTATGATATACGTGAACCGAGGACTCCAAGTCTGCGAAGAAGTTCATGCAAAGCCATGAGTTTCTTAAAGTGGGCAGGCGAAGAGGCAATGACTGGTTCCATTCTAAACATCGACTCGTGGTGATCCTTCGTGCACTTCGACCATGTTGCCAATCCGGTGCAAATTACCAAAATTCGTGCCAGGCATGGTGAAATGTGCTTCTTGAGCTCATCTTGCTCAAATGTGAACTCAGCGACGGTATTCGCCATAAACTGTAGTATCTCGGGTGCGAATCTCCAATGCCTGTCTGTCAACTGCAAGCCAAGCTCAGCGGGCGAGAGCTTTTCCTTAGCGTTGAGTCGACAGAATGTTTCAAACAGAACAGCCCCTCTAGCACCGGGACTGTTTCCCTTCGGATAAGGACTATCGCGATCAAGGACAATGTTCTGGGCATCATGAAGCTCATGGATTGATGCACCCTTAAGCCTATCCATGACGGAAATCAGAATTTCATCAATCATTTTGGGTACCTCGAGGAAATCTAGAAGCTGATACGTATAACAACTATCACTGAGATCCATTCCTGGAAAGTCTGGGAGGCTGTGGCGTGGAGTTCTCATCTTGAACTCCAATTCAAGGCCGACATCAAGCAAGCTCCGATAGGTGTGGTTTTCTTCACGACTAAGACCGTAAACCGCATGCAAGATTATCAAAATGATTTTGGGATGCATGAATGGTGTGGCGTTATTGAGAGATTTTGTAGCATCAGCATCACCGGTAACCCGTCTGTGAAACAGCCCCGAGTAGCGCTCAAGCAAAAACGAATGAAAGGTATAGGTCTCTGCTGGACCGATGAGGGCGCCACCAACAATGAGGGTCCATTTTCTGCGGGGCGAGACACTGAAGGCAATAGTTAGCTCAAATCTGCGAAAAGTGGCGAGTAACTGTTGAGAATCAGGAGCAGGGGGTCAGGAGGCGTACGTGATAAATGTCACGTTGCCTAGCAACGTGTGGCTAATAAGGGTGTGGCGCACTGCGCG
>JAPZPB010000257.1:28122-55244 GCA_037952635.1 Bryoglossum gracile | reverse complement strand
TTTTCTAGTTTTTAGTATGAATTTTGGTGGTGGTGGTGGGGTATGGTACCTGCGCTATTCCCTGGCTCGTCTAACTCACTTGCTTCCCTAACTCACTTGCTTCCACCGATAATGAGCGGAGCGAAATTATCGGATGAGCCGATTATTATGCAACGAATTTTAAATACGACAGGTCCCTGGATTTTTGAGCTCTCCCGATATCTCACAGCTTATTGGTATTCAAACGATCATTTAAATAATTTTAACTAGAAGTTCTTAGAGTTATCGTGTTGTTTTGGGGATCCAAGTGGCGGAAGGAGACTTGCCTCCAGTCACATATCTCGCAGAATGAAAGCCTTTGAGCTTATGAAGCCAAGAGGTGCCAAGATGGCAGCTCAAGTCAATCTTTTCATTGGCCTAACTGAAGTCTAACGACTTTGGTGGTGGCCCCTGGGTAACCCCCCCAATTTCAAACCGTCTTTTGACAAGAATTACTCTCAAAATTACCGCACTTAATATCCCACGTTCTTATCCTACATCAAGGTTTTGATTTGGAAGCTGCGTATTGCTCATATTGTTATGCTTTTAAGCTTATTTTTACTTTCGGTCAAGTAAACCTAGAGGATTGGATTGACAAAGCCATCCCTCATCTAGCAAGCCCCCAAAGCTCATAGTTGCCAGCTGTCTGGGAGCTTAAATTTGTATTATCTGGCAAATCCTTGGACGGGCACCACCGTATTGAGATCTATTAGCTAGCCGAAGAAGCTTCGTTGCTGGAGAGGTCGTAGTCTCACGGTTTTAAGTTAAGCAGGCTCCGGAATGGATTGTAGAAAGCTGAAAGTTCGAGGTCCTGCATAGCTTTCACTTTTGCTATTTTAAAGGTGATGTCCTCAAACCCCTTTAGGATGGTGCTTGCGGATCGATATCTGCTGTCTCCTCGGAGTTAATGAAATCTCAAAGTGGGGTTCGCAGTGTGGTTGTGGGTGAACGACCACAGAATGGTCCAATGCAAGGTGTTGGAGGACCTAAGGGTAAGTACAACAAATATCCCCTGCTCTAGGTCCATTTTCTTTGGGTTGTTTTTTACTCTGAGTACAACGCCAAATTTTAATAATGATACAGTGCACAAGTCTTCATGCACGGATCGTCACCTTCTATTACGAAGCCATTACCAGGAGATCCCAACTTTCTCCTCAGAGTACAGCATCCCGACATCTCCTCCTCTCGGTCCTCCTCTGGATGTGGAAACCGGATTCAAATTGGGTAACATCTACAGTTCTTCGAATTGCTCCGATATTCCTCTCAAATTTGTATACGAAGCCTCCAACTGCAAACTCTTCCACAAGCCTATTCACGTCTTCGAGATTGATAAATTTTGGTAGAGGGCTGAGCAGGTGACTTGGGGAAATGGAACTTGCGTTTCTGGCTCGACAGCGAATGGGGATTGCAGTATTAGTATGGGGCATACGATACCGTTCCTTGTGGACCGGAAGCGATTCCAAATTGTGACACTGGATACTAGCTTCCCTAGTTATGTGCTCGATGGTGGCAATTGGTCGAAAATGGCACCGCCTACCAGCGGTGCTTCTAACACGATTTATAATGACTTCGTGGTCATGGGTGTCTTAGCATTGGTTATGGTGATGTGATGGGCATAGCGTCGATCTTAGGTTGCTTGGATCATTTACCCATTCTATCGAAAGCATGCCACAATACAAAGTAGCTCTCCGGTCTGGGATATCAGCAATGTATTTCAAAAGTAATATACTAATTATTTGTCTCTAGCTTCTCCCTCGCATGTACCGTAGGCCGTGCTCAAAGAATCCTACAGCAGAACCAGCTTACCAGGTACCGGTCTCTAGAAGAATTCCATCCTAAAGTCCTCCTTTCCCGCTCTCACCCTGAACTCATCTTCATCATGCCTCTCCACATCAAGCTCAGCAATCTCCTCAAGATTTTCCATTTCTCCCCTCGGAGCCTCAAACCGCCGTCCCGCTTTCCTAGCCTCTTGCATTTGAATTTCGTGCCCCCAGGCCATAACCCGACTCTCAATTACCTCCTTTGGCAAATACTCAACTCCACCCATCTCGGCAACCGTCTTCCTCCATTCATCCTGCACCTTTTCCTCGTCTGTGACTTTCTCTTCTTCCTTACCTTTCATTCTCATCCATCCCCAAATCCCACTTTTCGCTTTCTCCTTCAACCTTCCAGCCTCAGTTGAACGAACCCGGCAAACAAGCTTCAATGGCAACAAACTCGCACATCTCTCACAACACCCCTTCTCCACCCTCAAATTCACCTTCAACCTCTCACACTGCGGTTCTTTAGCCGGAGGACTCGTTTCCTCCAACCACCCCAAGTGGGGTATTGCACAAGGCAGTTCATGGATAGTGAGATAGGAGATATGACCGCAATCGGTGAATAACACGCGGCGGTGCAAACACAGGAATTGGGAAACTTTGGGGATGGCGAAAGAAGGGGTTGAGACCCTTAAGTCAGGAGCATGATTCGAGGCCCGCATATTGGACTTTTCACGTTGAGGTGGGATGATGGTCGACTTCTCTTGCGATATAGTTCTAGGGATGTTTTGCGAGGAGGACATGTTGAACGATCGATAGGGTTCTGGGCTATATGTGACAATAGCATTGTGAATGCGCTGAGCAGAGTTATTTTATGTGACCACTGACTATGTTTCTTTGTGCTTTTCCATAACCTTCAGTGTTCTTTACTGTTTGGGAAGGCTGTAAGAAAAGTGTTCTTCAGCATGCGCGCATCGCTGTTCCTCTCCCTTTGTTTTCTCGCCTGGGTAGGACTGTCTAAGAAATGGGAGTTATAGTTCTGAGAAATTTTCAAGGTTATGTGGATGCGAAACTCGGACGAAAGGGTAATGTAAAAAACCAAATCAGACAGGTAATTAGCAGTTTGTTATCAATTATGCTCTATGTGATAATTTGTAGATGGGAAGACATACTACCTAGCTAAAAGGGGGGGCAATTCGCAGAACGAGACAAGCCAGGGAATATAGATTTACGCTCTGCCGTGGGATGGAAGATCCCCTGCCGCAATTAGGGCCAAATCCTACGGTAGAGCAATGAACTCAAGCCAGACTACATGAGGCATACCAACGAACGTATTTGAGTGGATTCGTAATGAAAGAGTTGCAAGAGACAGGAGCATTGGGACTTGCGCTAGGGTATAGGTGGTGGTTACTCGGGGTACTGGAATGCTCACAGTGATGTCGTTTGGAGGTTTTGAAGCCTCCGTTAGGTATAGCTCATGAATGTTAATGAGAGCACTTTATTGGCCATGGTAAGAGTCTAGCAACACCGGTATAAACATATGGACCTTGGGGGGAAATAACTAATTATAACTAGGTGGGATGCTTTGCTTTAATCAAAATGGCAGAAAATAGATCCACGTGAGGATTTAGATGGGTGTCCTATTGATGAGCTGTATGATGGCTGGAGTTTCCATGAAAACCCTCCACATTTAATGGCAGAAAGCCAAAACAATTGTCAAATGAGGCTTTTACAGTGGGAAGCCACGGCCAAGTGGCAGCTTGTAGCTGATGAAAATATGATCGAGGCGCTAGCCTACACACGATCTAGGGTTACTCGTACTGATATATATCTCCAAGTATATCACCTTAAACAGTATGTTGAAATCAACAATTTATGAGCGCACAAGTTGCAAGTTGCCGCTAATAAACGTAACCGCAACTGACACCCACAATAAATCGTGCATGAAATTGGGGTGAGCCCCTTTTTGAGCTTCTGTTTATATCACCCTGATTGACAATAGCATGCGGTAGCTTCATAGATAGGGCATGGGCTTCAAAAGATCAATCATGCTACGCACGAACCGGTGAACTATCTCTCTAATCCAAGGAATCTTGACTTAGACTTCTGTAGTTCTTCGAGGATGAGGCAGAGAGCGAAGTAGGTCTCTCGTTGGAAGCATTTGTAAGTGGATCTTGTATAGCGCTAAAACCCAGCTTCACCGGTTCTCTAAAAATCTAGCGAAAAGCAGCTCAGGAAAAGCTGGATAATGATACAAAGCTTAAGAA
Source organism: Bryoglossum gracile (assembly GCA_037952635.1). Classification (NCBI taxonomy): domain Eukaryota; kingdom Fungi; phylum Ascomycota; class Leotiomycetes; order Helotiales; family Bryoglossaceae; genus Bryoglossum; species Bryoglossum gracile. Next base: position 51,199 of record JAPZPB010000257.1, on the reverse strand, counting down.
GAGAGAGGACTACAAAAAACGTGTGGCTGAGCAAGTCAGAGAGGCAAAGATGAAGATGCCACGGAGAGAGACGAACGGCTTTACGCAAGTAATATAAGTTGCCAACGGTCGTTGGAAATAGCTTGAAATTTACATAATTCATCTATTACTCATACTGAGAGACTTCAGACTAGTAAACATACTAATTGTAAAGTGGAAATCAACTACTTACCATGCTTCCGTCCGTTATACAGCCGGGTGTTGCTCCGAGCACCAGCTCCGATTCTAGCGGCGCTTATCAATAATGTCCATCTTAAACGGACATATCTTTGTCTCTCCAATTGTGAAACTGCAAAAGAAGGCGTGGAAGCACAAGCAAGCGTGCGTTGTACCAGAACCACTCCCACTAAACGAGGGGATTCGCGGAACAACGTTCCCATTGCTGTGGCATACATAATGCAGTACACCAAGGCCACTTGTTTCGGACCCTCAAGTGAGGTTGCCTTGCTGCCTATATCATCTAATACCATGCCCAATAGATATCGCAGTCGATAGGACAAGCAGGGTCTCAGGAATAAAGACGTTGCGGAAAGCAGACAATATCCTATTTTATGGTGACTTCCGGGGTACAAGCGCCCCCAAGAGAGCGTTGAGTGTTATCCCAAGTGTTTTGACGGGCTTGCCATGTTTCCATTGCCTGGATTTCGCAAGAAGACGGTCAGAGGAGTCTGGAGGACCATTTTGCGGCTTAGAGTGCTGCGGTTTTCAGGTTGAAACCGGAGATGCGGCTAGATTTGGGTGATATTTGAAAATACGGGAAGAATCGGCGGGAAGGAGGATTTGGAAGTATCCCAAGGCCGAGTGCTTTTGGGCTCTTGGCAGAGGCGGGGTAAGTTCTGGAACAGGTTGAGGCCCAGTGAGGCAATTCAATGTTGGTGGCGATCGAGGCGCTGTCCAATGACAAGGAATAACCAGGATTGAGAGTTGGAATAAAATTGGACTCCAACAACATCCCTTGGTGCGAGCACTTTTTTTTAAAAAGAGTAACAAACATATTGGGACATCCGAGATGTTTGGGTTCCGTGTTCCATGGCCTTTGGTCGGCTATGTTGCTCCTCTTCCTGTAATCCTGTTGGTTTGCGATGAAGCCTGACGGGGGCGGATGGCTTTTCGAATCATCACCAGTATATACCTTTAACAATACACAGGACTAGGACTGGACTAGGATATTCAACTGAGGGCTTGAGCTTGTTGAGTTCTGGTGAGGCTAAGCAAATGTGGCATCCAAGCCTCCGTACATCCGCGTCTATCTTCTTGGGTACTGGTAATGGCCAGGAAGTGTTGGACCCACTGCAACCATAGCATTTTGGTTTATTTCTGAAATGAGGGACAAGAGGATTATCAGGAAAGGGCTGCGATCAAACATCACAGCCTGCTCATCCTCTTCAGAAGTTGGAGTTCATAGGAATAGCCTCATTAGTGCCAATTTGCAACCAACATGGCCGGAAAATAGAACAACTACCTTCATTGAATCCATATGGCGAGTATAAAGAAGCCTCGAATACCCACCTGGACAGCTATCATCTTTAAATCTTCACATCTTCGCATCATTCGGCAATACAACACAGGATAACCAAACACCGTACAGTACAACAACCACCGCACTCGCCATCTGACAAGCTGCAAGAGTACTCTCAGCCCCAACACTTTCAACTCACCACTCCAATCTGCCACCGCTGCGATGCAGTTCACCAACACCATCTCCCTCCTCCTCATTTCCAGCAGCCTCTTCATGTCCGCCATAGCCGCACCCAAGAAAGTCCACGGGACATCAGGGAAGGGGGGAAAGCTTCAAGCAGGCTTACAGCAAGGAGTGCGATCCCTTATCCCAGCATGTTTTAGTCACATTGGGAGCTAAGGCTAACTTGAATAGACATGCTTGGAATCTTCAAATGATTGTGATATCGATGGGACTAGATACTATTGTGAGATAGGCTATGATGTACGCATCGTGATATCCCCTTCTGGAGATGGAGCTTCAAGGCTAACTGAAATCCAGTGTACTGCTGATGGTAACACTTGTGAGAGGGACCCGTCTGGGAGAGGCAAACTGAATGGGGCACAGTGTACTTGAGTAGCACGGCTTGAGGAGAATTACCAATTTCCTTTATCTAAACGCTCGGCGATGAAGTTTGGAAAGGGGTTAGAGTTTGATTTCGGAGGGAGTTTGGGGATGAGGAAAACATATAGACTTGGTTTTTGATTCAATGCGCAAGATACTCAAAAGACCACACTAAGAAATTTCAAGTTTGTGTTATGAACAATGAATGAGCAAGTGAATTCACCTTGGTTCTACCCAGAGATCTTCGCAAGCATGAACAGAGCGTTAATGCGAAATTAAGTAAAGAAACTTGGTGTTTTACGTAAACGACAGAATAGACTAGCCAGCTAACGAAGCTTTACTTTCCACAAACTAAAGAGGGTATACTAAGGGAGATTGAGACTAGGCTAGCACATGACCAACTGAAGAAGAAGGATAAATGGTCATTGAATTGACTGCGGGACAGATATGACTCCTGGTGACTTGTTCCGGCTCAGGGGGAGCCTGCCGGGAGAGAACTAAAACAAAAATATAAACAAAGATCAATATCATTATCATAGGACCTTTGTTGAGCTCCCTAACTCGGCCAATTAAAGCTAGAGACCCATGCCTAAAGAAGTGCACATCGGTCCAATGAATAAGCGTTGAAACGTTTGCGGGGTACGAATATTTGACAGTGAAGCCTTGTTCCGGGTCAGAAAGCCTGCCGAAGGGAGGCCTGTCCTGGGAATGACTTAAGCAGATGAATAATTGAACGCCATGAAGTAAATTAAAATTGTAGCATCATCCAAATAAACATATGCAAAGTACAAACACAAGATATTGATGCTAGGGGATGCGGGGTAGATCTTGAGATTTTACACTACAAGCTTTGCACGGATCAGAAGCCGGCGCACAGAATCATTCAGGAAAATAATCCCTGGCCAGTGCGAATGACCAAATGTCACCCCATTCCCTTGGTTGCCTTACTTCCATTGCTTATTCAACTAAGTGAAGATTTCACTTCCCGTCCCGTTAGAAATAAGCCCAGTACTTGCAAGACTAGTGTTGAAGCATGCGGGGTAGGTCTGACGCCGAAAGTCTATTTCCGAATCATAAGAGTTTGCCAGATAGCCCAGCAACCCTCCAGGACAAGAAACATGAGATTGAATTGGAAGGAAATAGTATATCGATGTCGTCACAGGCTCACAACAGGCTTTGAGGCGTTGCTGTTGCCACGACCTCGCCAATATTTTCGGGCCGGACTCGGACGGTGCTCCTAGAGCAGTTTTGAGGAATAAATAAAATAAAATAAAATACATAGACCGAAGCTGATTCTTCATCCCCATGTCCAAAATGGTGTGGGAGTCAGAGAATATGCAGGTCTTCAAGAGTGACTCAAATTTGAGGCAAAATGTAGAAATGTAGTCACCAGTAATGTATAGTACTGTACTGTAATGTAAGCATTTCGAATGATTTCGACTCATCATGCAGGCTTTCTCGGCAATCTCTCCGGCTCAACTTCTTCTCGTGATGACAACGACATAAAGCAAGGAAGGCTTCCCAGCCTCAAACTATTCAAGACTCACGTTTGCCATAACCCTATTCCTAACCTTCGGGCATTGTCGACAAAGGTAAACCAACTCCTCACTCGACTTCGCCTCGGGTTATCATTTTCCCCATCCGTTCACCCCCCATCGCCCGACGACCTCGGATTCAGAATCCCAACTTCATATCGTGATCATGGCAGGTAGCCTTAAAACACCAACAACAGGTCAGCAGCTATCTTCACCGCCTTCCTCTCCCTCATTCCGCGCTCCCACACAGTATGCACAACAATCAAGCCAAGGTTGCAACGCATAACGTGGCTGCCCATGGCTGAGGATTAGATCATCTGCTCTCGGTTGACTGATACTGATGTGATGCGTTGGCAGAATCCGCGATTCCAAACGAGCACGATTCCGCCTCACGCGCTGAGGAGCAACACCTCAAAAGCAGGGTTTGTCGGTATTTCAGCAGAACAGGTATTTCGTTATCTTTTTATTCCTGTGAATATTTTTATTGGCGAGACACGGGTTTTATTTTCATGCAGAGTTGTGTTGTGCAGCATGGTGTGTGGATTAAGTGATTCTACACCGCTATCACGCTCGTGGAGGATATGGAATTGTTGAGACCAACTTGCGGCCATGGCAAGTCATTCCTACTGGTTTCATCTACTGTTGCACCACGTGACACATATTACTCTGAAGCAGTGCCATACAATACTTCGTCGAAGCTAATGAATTGGATAGGTTCTTGTCGAGCAGGCAGCGACTGCCAATTTCTGCATGATGACACACACTTTCCCGGATCGCAAGTAACTTTAATTGAATCTGCACAGTCAGAGACCTCAGGTTCTGGATCTGCTCCGAAAATGCCTGATCAACATGATACGATTCAAGATCGTAGTCAAGTTGTGACCAGGCCTGCTTCGTCTCGTGTTGTGCCAAAGCCGGTCCCACAGTTCCAGCACCAAGATCCTCGGGAGTTCCAGCTGGGCCAGGTTCGCAGGCGGTTTCACCCAAAGGAAACGAGGTCGCCTGGCGAGAGTGGGGCAACGATGTTGAAGTTCAGCCTCACTCCATCAGATCCGGATTTCCCTTTTGAGATGACGGCTCTTGAGTGCTCACTCATTGTGCCTGGCCGATACCCAAATGGAAGCCCTACCTTGAGGGTTGGCAATAAAGAGATCCCGAGGGGATTTGCGCTTAATGTTGAACTTGGCTTTGACACCTTGGTGGAGGAGAAGCCAGATTCAACCTTGCTAGATTTGATGAAAGCTCTGGATAAGAACCTAGAAACTTTCTTGTCTGCCCCCAAAGCCGATACGGCCAAGTTGGTCCCAAACAAGGATGCCAGACATCTCTCAGCTCAACCAGCACGAGCCTTTGAGCCAGTTACACCACTAAGAGATCTAAGAGAGATCCAAGATGTTCCAATACTCTCTAAGCAGCAAGTCGCTTCCACTCCCGCTAAGCCGGTAGTTGTTTTCTCTGAGGAAGACAAGACAGCAGCTTTGAAGAGAAGAGCAGTCGAGACTAGGCAACTCGAAGCTCGTATGAGTCGACTGCCGCTTTACAAGAAATCCGGTGATGGAATTGCATACACATTGCCTATTGAGCCGAGAAGACGAGCTGAATTGCCAGTGCAATTACAGGCTGTCAAGGCTGTCACATTATTTGTTCCATTGTTATACCCATTGCAGCCTTGCAGGATCGGATTTGAGGGAGTAGAGCCCTCGGTATCCGAACCGGTTGAACATGGATTTCAACAAAAGTCAGCGGAGCAGAAAGATCTGACTCTACTTGGACGGGTCAACTCTCTTTCTCAAACCATTAATCTACTCGCAAAGACGGTCGTTGAGAAGAAGCCAGTCCCAGTTCCGGTTCAGCCAGCCCAGCTTGCCGAAGCACTAGCTGACACAAAGGGCAAAGGCAAGGAGATTGAAACCGAGCAAGATCCAGATCGTGCCCATGTCCAATACATTACTCGACCCCCCGAATGGACAATTGTCGATCACGAAGAGCTTTCTGGCACCGATACCGACGACCTTTACTCTTATGAAAGTGGAGACGAGACTGAAGACGAGGAAGGAGGAGTGGAAGTCGACCCCGCTGAGGCGCAACCTTCTACTCAACTAGTAGGGAACCCTGAGAGAGGCACCGCAATTTCATTTCCATTCATTGAACTATACGGTATCGAACTCCTCGAGATTGTAATTTTGAATCTCACAGTCAAGTGTGAGCGCTGCAAAGACTTAACGGAAATCAAAGGCCTCAAAACCGGCGTTATAAAGACAGAAAGCTGCAGAAAATGCGCAAGTCCACTCAGCGTGACCTTTCGCCGAGATCTCGTCCACGCTCATGCCGTTCGAGCCGGGTTCTTGGATCTTGAGGGTTGCATTGTAGGAGATATGTTACCGAGGTACTGTACATTTCCCCCTTTCTTAACCGAGTTTCTCCTGACATCAAGCAGCACCTTCATGCCAACATGCTCTCAATGCTCAACTGCCTACCCAGCGCCCGGAATCCAATCCGTGCAGGCCGAAACAACAAGCAACATCTGCCGCAACTGCCACCAAAAATTCACGTTTCTAATCCCTACGATCAAATTCCTGCGCATCTCAACCACCACCCGGACGCCGACCTCACTCCCCCGCCGCAAGAAAGAAACACTCGGTCTCACCCCCGGTACCGAGCTCCCAAAACGTGGACGCTGTCGCCATTACACCAAGTCTTACCGTTGGTTCAGGTTTAGCTGTTGTCAGAAAGTGTATGCGTGTGATAAGTGCCATGATGAAGCGGAAGATCATGCGATTGAGTGGGCGAATAGGATGATTTGCGGCTGGTGTAGTCGGGAGCAGAATTATAGGCCAGAGGAGTGTGGGGTTTGTAAGGGGCTGATGAGTGGAAAGAGCAGAGGGGGTGGGTTCTGGGAGGGAGGGAAGGGAACGAGGGATAGGGTCAGGATGAGTAGGAAGGACAAGAGGAAGCATAGGAGGCCTGGGGGTGCGGCTAAGACGAAGACTTAGTGGTGACTGTACTGTACTGTACATTGGGAGAGGAAGCGAGGATCTCGGTGGAGCGAGGACTCGGTGGCTGTACTGTACATCATATTGAAGGAATCGCATGCTGCATGCTGCTGATTTCTGGTTTAGTAAGTGGTGTTTTGGATTGCACGATAAGCTTGCAGTTTGCAACGATGCTCGAATACAATAATTCTTCACCACATGCTCTCATTTCCACTCCTGCAACCCACAACACAACATTTTTGAAGACTCAGACACACACATGTTGAGACCAAAGTACTAGAGTCGGATCACAGTGACACAAGTCCGAAAACAGCCCGCTAATCCCTTACTCCTATTTCGCAAGTCCCAATCGCAGTTCTCCAGCATCCCAATCGCAATCTTCAAACGCCCGGCACACCCACTCACCACCCCCCATCACACACCTCTGTCCTACCCCAACGTCAGCCCTCGTCACCGTTACACAAGCACAACACCAGCACAAGCACCAGTACAAATCACACTCACCCGCCTCCGCTCCCGCTCCCGCTTACACACATCACGTTCCTCTCTTCAGCATCTCGCGGATCTGAGGTCGCAGCGTTAGGTCGTACAATTTAGCTAATTCCCCAAGTACTGTACGTCCACTCCGTGACGTGGGACGCTTTGGAGGTGGAGGTGGTTGTGCACGATGTACTGTAGGTACCCAACCCACCTCCCCGATGCCCAGCTCGCTAGCTAGCCCGCAAGCTGACCCGGACGGCGGGTCGTGATCGACGAAGAGCTGTTGTGGTACCGCTGGTCGCACATTCCAATCCCCATCCCCAGCTCCGAAACCCAGGTGTTATCTCCCCTGTGTATCGGAATTTAGAAAGGGTGTAAGATGGATGGCGGAGTTCAGGCTCGAGAGGAATACGGGCAGGTGAGGCGGAGGAGAGAGTTCCGCTGCTGCATGCCGTTAGGAAGTGAGCGAGCTGAGTGAGCGAGCTGAGTGAGTGAGTGTCGTCTGCCAGGGACGCACAACCGACCCCACGATCTCGCATCTGCCACCTCTCTCTCCGCTTCCCCGGTTCTGTTCTGTTCTGTTGCCGGCCTTGCGTTCTTCCGTACGCGACACAGTATCAAATCTCCTCTCCTCCGCTCGCACTCCATCCATCTCCCCCTCGCGTCTTACAGTACACTCTACCTGTACACCCTCCAGCTCTGGGCCCAGCTCTGGACATGAAAAAACGAGCGTAAGCAAGCCAGCAGACCAGCAGGCAGGCAGGCAGAAATAACCCTGCGCCTCGTCCCAACAAACGCGAGCGCAAAGGGAACGCAAAAACTAAACCAGAATGAACCTGAGAAACGCAAATCGCGATTGTGTTGTGAGGATCCTAAACTCTATTCTCAACTCGCGGTCCCGAACGCGGGCGCTGGACGGGAGACGCGTCTCAGCGCGGTGAGCTGTCTGCTGTTGTGATGAATCATGATGTTTTGTTGTTGGGTGTTGGGTGTTGCGAATCTAGAGTATGCGGAGGTTCCGCATCAATGCGTTTGCGGAACTGGATGTATAGACTTGTTGTATATGTTGCAATAGGACAGTACAGTGCAGTACAGACAGAATGGTTTCTGATCCAGGCTTAGGAAAGCATCACCGGTCAGATGTAGAGTACTTTGTACTGTACTGTACCATATACTGTACCATAGCAGAACAGTACGCAGCAGATATAACCCCACGTGATTAATAGCCTCCCCACCACAACATATATACAGTACATACCATGCCGTGACTGCCATTCCCGAGCGGATGGCTTGACACTGCTTCCCCGCGCTACAGTATCACGTCCTGTCGAGAATGATACTGTACTGTACTGTACTGTGCGACAAGTCCTAACTGACTTGGAGGTGATGGCGTGATGTGGAGTGGAGCGGGGTGGCATTCGTGACCAGTCTCATGCGGACATATGCAGATACGAAGCGCGTTCTTCTGACTGTCCTTCCCTCCCTTTTCAGCCGTTGAAAATATTGAACTCGATACTGAGATTAAATCAAAATAGGTAGATATTTTATATTGGTCTGTTTTCTTATCTCGCAGTTTCAGCATCTGGGTATTTTGCGGCTGGATTGGCTATTGATGGATGGACTTAGGAGCAGCTCGGAAGCAAGATGAAGGCGCGGCGAAGAGCGGTGTGTGATACAGTACAGTGCTATACTATACAATACAATGTAATACAATACAATACAAAGGCGCTGCGCTTCTTCGTCCGGGTATTCGTTTCTCCCTTGCATGTGCTTGCCGTTGATGGATGTATGTACTTCGTATGTACTGTACTTGTACAGTACGCTTCCTACCTGTGCCCCTCCCCTCCTCCTCCATGCGCGAAAAAAGCCATCCACGCCGGCTCACGGAGAATCTTTTCTGCAGACGGTTTTTCCTCGCCATCTCGGAGGGGTTCTAGAACTGATTGGACCCGGAGGATCTGTCCGCGTCGTCAACCTTAGCTCGGGTTGTGGTTCCGAGGTCAGGATTCAGAGTTGGAAAGCTGGTAACGGTGTTACAGTACTGTAGCGAGGCTTGAGAGCAGGAGGGGATAGGAGATTGCGGTACTGTTCGGTGCCAGAGCTGTGCCGTTGGAGAAAATAAACGGTCGAGAGAGAGCCCGAAAGGAGTGGAGAGAGGCCGAGTGTTGCGAGGATGTGTGTATTTTTTTGGTTTGTTCATGGGAGGGATGGAGACCGGAGGAATCAAATGGACAAGACTTGCCTCGGAGCAACAGATAGGTTTGTGGTAAATGTCCCGGGGAGTTTCCTCTCCTGCGCCTGAATCTCTTTCGCGTTTCTGTGCGTCTGTGGGATAGAAAAAGGGAATTATTCAGTTACATTCTTTTTCGTCGGGATTGTTTTAACAAGCCACACTAAAGTTCAAGATGTACAGTACTGACTGGACACCCAGATTGCAGCCGGCGAGGTGTGTGGGAGGGAGGAGCCGTCCGCTTCTGCGGTCAGTGGTAATGGAAGGAAGGGATGCAACCTTTCTTTAGGTATCTCGCCTCTCTCCAAGGTACTGTATAGACACACTCGTACTTCGATTGCTGGTTGGCCTTCTTATTCTCCCTATCTCCTATTGCCTCGCAGAAACACATCCAAGACACTGACCCCGTGGACGCAGAGCGTGGGATGCATGGGGTTGGACCCCGAAGTTTGGAAACACCACTGACTGACCTGCCGTTTTGGAGACGTTCTTTTGGAGAGAGGAGGAGGGTGTGGTGGTCTATCGAGTTTCTGGTTTGGGATAATGCGCTCCGAGCCATGGCACCGGGGCTTCTTCGCCAGCAATAGCAACAGCAAAGATGACAGTTTTCGAGGCGAAAACTTGTTGCCCCTCATTCTCTGACCCCAGATACTGCACTGTAACTCTCCAGACCCCAACCTTTCTTACCATAACCAGACAAAAGAATGCAAGGTGGGATTCTGAGGATCTTCTTCTTGTATTTGTGCTTGCGTGTCAAGACTACAAGAGAGTCACGGACCAACTTAATCAATGGTGAAGAGAGATGAAGCTCCGCTGTCACCCACGTTGCTGCACCCGAGGTTCTGGTCCCCCCATGTGGCAGCAAGATGGTTATCGTGCAGGCAAGGCCCTCGCGGTGGTCTCAGTTTGCCTTGGCTTGCCTGCTTCTAGAAGGTATAAAAGATTCTTCTCTCATCTCTCAACTCTCCAGTCCAAGACAAGGATAAGGCAACAATCTTACTACTGTACAGTACTATACTATACTATACTATACTATACAATACAGGAGCAGCAGCTTGAACACGTGGTAATTGAAGGATAGGGATCTGATAACTTGAGAGCGAGCGACTAGGTAATGTACAGTAAATGCGTACAAGGTACAGTAATAAACAGTACAGGGCGATAATCTCCTGTCACTGGTAAGGAGCAAAGTCCGGTAGGTAGTACAGGACAGGACGGAATAGGACATGACTGATAGTACTGTACTAGGTGCCGATGCAAGGAAAGGGCTTGGATTCGGAAGGGCTTCCTCCTGCGGCGAAGTCCTGCATTGACGGACAAACTGCGAGATATGTCAAACCAAAAAATTGAAACTCAAATGTTATTGAAACAATGAATAAAATTCGAGTGGTTAATACGGGACGGGACTGGACATCAAATCTCACAGCTCACACGACCAGCCTGCCCTGAAGTCGAGAGATTGGGATTTTAATTTTGGGGATTCCGACTGCCATGGCTATTCGGTCCTCGTCCCCGCATCCAGATGTGCGATGGTTGGTCATCTGGAAGACTGGGAAAGGTAGACGAGCTGGCTATTCAAGTCCAAGCCTTTGCTGAGAAGGCAAAAAATCTCTGCTCATCGTCTGCAATCTCACTCACCAACAACAACCAGCCAATCTTCTAGGCTTGTACCAACCAAGCATCCGTGGTTCAGAAGCCCAGTGTCTAAAAGGGCTCACGACGAAGGTTGTCTGGAATGTCGGGTATCTCAGCGTGACACACGGGGTCCTCGCAGTACAGTACAGAGGATGCAGATAACGTGACACAGCATCAGGGCTGTCAGGTGACAGACCGGAAAATAGTACGAAACCACCGAAGAAGAATGGTTCAATCACATGCGACGGAAATCATCCTCACTCTGCTGTCAGTGCACCAGTCAGCTCCCCCGCTTTTCGCCCCACTCTCCACCGGGTTCTCCACCACATTCTGATTCCTCAGCCATCACTCCTCTGCCTCGGAACTTCCACGCTGCCACCCCCTCTTTGGACCGCCTCCTCCCTGTCCCGTGTCGCTGACTGGGAATCACTGAATGGCCATTGGTCTGCGCGACTCCTCCCGCCCCGCAATGCTAGGATCTTGACGGGCAGTAGTTCGGAATTTCGGAATCTCGGAACTGAAAACGCCTCATGTGCTGGGGTTGGATACGGTACTGTAAGATTTGGGACAGGGAAGAGAGGGGCAGGTCTCACCTGCCACGAGGAGGAAGTGGAGCTGGAATCGGTCCGGGTGGTGCGACCGTGTCTTGCTTGGGCTCCTGGGTCGGGGACGTAACTGCTTTGGGAAGGTGTGGGTTGGATTCGGAATAGTGGCATGCATGGGCAGAGCGTCTTTTGTTCCGCGCTAGAAGGATGGAGAGACAGGCTGGAACTTGCTTGGTGATGGCTGGAGCTAAGCGTCCTCTGTTTCTTGATAATGATGACAAGAATAATGAATTGGGCGCGTTTTGCGATGTTGTCCTAGGGGGTAAGGTGTGAGTAATGAGAGGGGGAATTTGAACGCGAATTGCGCTCCAATGGGGACGGGGTTTGAAGGTACGCGGTTGGAAGAAATGGTTGTTGGTACCTGCATCGAAGCCTTGAAGAATGCATGCATGCTTCATCTCCATGGTGCGGCACGCGGCTGTGAGGCGAATGAAGCGAGCACTGCTCGGTTCAGTTCCGTTCGCACTAGTCAAGCCAAAACCTCCCTCATGCCCTGGCAAGATCCTCCTTGGATAACAAATTAACAAATAAGGGATCAGTATTAATAAATAAGAAATGATAAAATAACTGAACAATTATATAAATATTATTCGATAGAGCGGGTCGGGGCTTCTGGAAGAGTCGGAAGGTGGAGGCATTGTGCCAGCATGGCCCGAATGCTGGAATGGCTTCGATTCCAATTTCGGGACTCTTCCCCGCCAGCTCTGTGGCGGGCCCGTTGTCTGGGGAATGCTGGAACAATGGTCAACCTGCCTCGTGGGTTGTGGAACGGGTGGACTATCTCTCATCTGGAACGCTTTGGTGCTCATATCGCTTTTGGTACGGTACCAAGGGCTGTGATATACAGTACTGTAGCAATCGCGGATTGGGAAGCTGGGTTCCGGATATCGAGGTCTGTACTTGACAGCACGGTACGAATTGAGAGTATGGCCGAGGACAACGCAGGGGGTTTAGAGTTCCTGGGAGCAGGTGTTCCCCACAATTGTCTTGAGAGTGATTATTTGGGAATTCTTCTGAATATAATGTTCAGGGAGTTGTTGGAGCTGGCTGGGATGGAAGAGAGATGGGGTCTCGGAAGTGGAGTTCCTGATCTCCAGTCTCTACAGTTCAGGATCCATCTCAGAGATTACTATATCGATACAGTACAGTACCATGGTTTGGGATCCAGAGTGAGCAAGCGAGTCCTTCGTGCAGCTCGAGTTGCACAGTTTACAGTAGGGGCTCGATAAGCTGCATCGACGTTTGGAGTCTTGTTTTGTGAAGCGGAGGAAGACTTGCACGATCCTGCTCGAATCCTAATACAGTAGATTGACGAGAACTCTACTATCCTAAAAATGCACATGTTACCTAATTATAACAGCCGGGATGTTAAACACAATCTTGAAAACGGTCATTGTCTTCACATCACCAACATTACCAATATGTATTACTAACATCACCAACATTACTAACATCACCACATTACTAACAACATCACTAACATCACCAACATCACCAACATCACTAACATCACCAACATCACCAACATTACTAACAACGTCACCAAACTCAAAACCCCCAACGTCATCACACCAACATCCACATCCACATCCACATCCACACCAACATCCAACATCCACAAAGAACCCAACCCCAAGCACGCACTCCCCAAAACCAAAGCTTAGCCCCGGCTCGCCTCCCCGAAAGCGAAAAGCAGAGAGCAGAGAGAGGGTCGCAAGCGGGAGTGGACGCAAAGTTTCACAGCTGACTCGCGATCGCGTTCGAAACACGCACCGCGTCCCCTATTACAGTAGCAAATCCCACACACGAAACCGTAAATCGAAATAGGGAGACAGAAAGGGAAGATGGGGGATTTGAGTTTGGGCTTGGGCTTGGACGTTTGGGCACGGGGAGAGTCGAGGGAGGACAGGACGTTAGGCGAGGCGAGTCGAGGGAGGAAATCTCGTGCGAGGAGGAGGCTCGGAACGCTCCCGGTTTGGAGGGAGGGTGGTTGTGGTTCACGAGGCGGACGGCTGGCTGGGGGGGGGGAAGGGGTTCAGACGGAAGGACGGTGAGATTTTCGGCATTTGAGCTGAGGGCACTTGGATCCGTGCGATGGTTGTTGTTGCGAATGTTGGTTTTTGCGTGTGAAGGATGGATGGATGGATGGATGGATGGGTTGGAACTTTGAGGCAGGGCTGGAGCGAGGGGATCGGCGGCGAGTCATGTTAGGAGGGTGATGGGCGTGACGGGCTGGTGGTTCTGGGGAGGTAGTTGGTGAAGATCTTGTGAAGCAGGATTTGAGGGCGGATATGTATGGATATATATGTATTGTATGTATTATATTGTATTGTATTGAGTCTGGTAAGGGATGATGCGATCAATGTGTGCGCTTTGTACATACAGTACAGTACCTACTACTTGTAAGTCCAGTCCTACAGTACTTACCTGCATGCATGCAGATTATAAACTCGCGATGCCTTGAGCAGAGTCACGTCAGTAGACCTTGATTCTGCATTGTATTGCACTGTACGTACATACATACATACATACATACATACATACATACATACGCAGGTACGGGTGCTGGACAACAAGCCTTCTTCCTTCACTTGACTTGCACTTCACCTGCACCCCACGCCTCTTGGTCCCCGAAATAAACCCCTCCACCAATCCACAGCCACACACACTCTCTCTCACATCCCAGGCCGCCGGCCGGCACACCTCCTTCCCCGGCGCCTACGTACAGAAACTCCCACACCTTGTACTCTTGGTACTGTCTCCCTCTCGCTTAAGTACTGTACAGTAACAGTACATGCTTGCTGCCTCAGGCAACCGTAAATTCATCCTCTTTAGAAGTCTTGGTACTTCTTTTTTCCTTTTCCTTTTTCTTTCTCTCTCACTCTCGTTGCTTAAACTTTAAGATGAGACGAATGCTGGTGCTAGGGCTGGTGCTAGTTTCCTATTCTGGGTTCCCTGCTCTGGGGAGCAGCGTGGGATCACGGAAGCAAACACTCGCATTACAGTACAGTACTGTACAGAAGTATCTTCGTACTGGGGCTGGGACTGTTAGGGGGGATCCGAACGAACAAATCGAACGGGAAGGAAAAGAAGATGAAGAACTAACGAGGTTGTATGCATGTCTTGGAGATTTGCAGTATAGTACTGTACAGTAGAATGAGATTGGACATGCGCTAGATCAGATTAAACCCCCAAAACCTTAGATCGCACATGACGCTACGACGCACAGGACTGGGACAGTAGTGTAGTATTTCTTCTCCACTGCGCGCCGATATACTATCTAGATAACGTACATGCACGTGGTAAACGGAGTGTAGGTCCAGTCCGGAGTTCTAATTTCTCCGGTGGTGGATACTGTAATCGGGATTCGGAGCGGAGTGGAGGTGGAGGTGGAGTCGCGCTGGCGGGGCAAGTTGGACGAGTACGTGTCGTCGGGTGTACTGTACTGTACTGTACTGTATGTTATTGGGGCTTCCACGTGCGGAGGTGAGAATTCCAGTTACCGTCATACAGTATTCACACACAGTACACTACGCTATATGTAATGCACTTTGAATCCTCTCCGCACTGGAGCAAGTGAGCGCGCGCATGCGATGACTGTCACGGGATACTCGGTTGTGTGTTTGTGCGTTATTCGGCTTTTGCAAAGTGCATTTTACAGGGATGTAGGACTGTACAGTACTGTGGTACTGTAGGTGTATGCCGTATGTACTTGTACAGTACAGTACTGCACCGGCTGCGTTTCCAACTCCCGCCCGCGAGAATTGAATCGAATCGAATTGAATTGAATGGAAATGAATTAAACTCCAAATAATCAAACCGAATAAACCCCGACGAAGCAATAGATCAGCCGTTGTGGCTTTCGTGCTGTGCTGTGAAATTCTCTCGTCCCGTCCCAATGCAATTATGCAAGGACCAAGCGGAATGGCAAAACTCTTTCCCGCTCCACGGGTACTGCACTATAGCAGCTCCTGATGTCCCGGTGACAAGATAGGGATAGTAGTTGAAGCAGGTGAGGTCAGTACTGTCTACTTCGCACTGTAGTATCAATGACCAACACCAACACCTGACATTAGTCCCCGTTTTTACTCCGCATTTGCTGACGACGCGGCTTGGCTTTGGAATGAGTGCCGAGGGTGGAGAGAGATGGAGAGATGGGACGGCCCTTGTGTGAAACTGTACAGCAGAACAGGTGATGAGGTGGGATGATGGAATTCGGTTGGTTTGCTTACTGCTCATTGCTCATTGCTTTTTAAACGATCAACACAATACGCCTGTCTATTTAAAATTCCTTGGTATGGAAGATTGGCACTGAGGAAAAGTGATCAGTCTGTCACGCTTCCAGTACGTACTGCATAATACTTCGGCTCATCGGCAACCGTCGCAGTACCGAATCCTCTCGAATATTTTAACTGGTTGCCAAATCCGATTTGTTTGGGGGGACAGCACAGCGGCCATTGAATCATCGGATTGGTCGGACCGTGCCTCGGCGGTTAATGTCTTTTTTGGGGGCGGTAAGGCGACCGCGGGTGTTGGTGTGAGGGACGGGTGTGGCGAAGTGATGTGATGAGGGTCTGGCTGTTCGGGCCAAGGCTGAGTATCAAGTCTCGTCACGCGCACGCAGACTGATACTCGGTACGCGCTCACCATGCTGCGTATGGAAGTCAGATTTACTAGTAGAGGTTTTGCGACGAGGGAGAGGCAATGGATAGGGGATGGATAGGCGGGTACTGGGCGAGTTGGCTGTGCTGTGCGAGTTGCGGTTTGATGTGATGAGGGAATGGTAGGTAGGTGAGGCCGGTTGATTGAAGAGGTGCCGTGTCTGAGGATAGTTCGTGATGAGGTTTGTAACGATTGCTTCGTGGGGAGGAACCGTGAGTGAGTAATGAGGAGTTCGTTGGTGGGATAGAGATCCAGGGTTTGAAGCAGCGAGGAGTGAGCTGTGAGCTGTGTGAGTTTGTCAGGATGACTAGTTGATGACTCTTTTATTTGCCGCCAGTCACATGTATATCTCTGCTGCGCTTCTCTATTCGGCTTGCATTTCTGGATGGCGAAGAATCGTAGAGTCATTGAATGTACTGTCCAGTACCTTCGTACACTACGTACAGTCCATGCATGTAGGTATGCAGGTCAGCACCGAACGTTCTGTGCAGTTACTTCCCAACCACTCGTCCTACATCTTCAACGACATCTCCCAGGCAGACTGCGGTCCAAATGTTCTCAGCGAGGGATTCAAGACGAATAGAGTGAAGAATTTGAAGGTAAGAAGCGGTATTGGTCGGGGAACCGTATTGTTACATTCCCTGCGAGCATGTCCAAGTGCTTCTATTGAAACGCAATCTCCAAAGCCATCACGAGTGCCCTCAGCTCATGCATCCGCTTAAGCCACAGCCTTATCATCAACTGGCATTGAAATAGCCTAAACTCCGTACCCAAACATCAAAACGGGGGTTCCGGCCGCGCACGTACTTGCTTTTGCACAATCGAGTATTGGGTATTGGAATGGTAAAGATAGGCACCAGGCGGACAGCGTAATTGTGCGATAAGAGCACATCACATCGTATACTGTACCTCCTAGCACCAAGCTTGCGACAGGACTTCCTTCGTAGAGACAGATGGAGGGCAAGGCTCTCTTGTACTGTACTTGTCAGATGATGGGATTTGTATGCGTTGTACAAACACGATCCCCCAAACCACGAGCTGGAGCCCCCGATCCGCCTTCCTATTCCCATCTTGCGCCGAAGCCACCTCCCGCTGCCCAGGAATAATATCACGGCACTTAATTCAGATATACCTTTGAATCCAGATCCAAATAGTTTATTGATCGTCGAGGTTGGGTGGTTGATGGCGAGGAGAGACGCCCGAGACCGACATGCCCAAACAGCAGTGAGTTGGTTCGCCTCGTAAACGCCAGGTGATGCCTCTTAAGGCTGAAGGCCACCGACCATCTTTGTACAACTCAGCAAGCGAGCACAGCGTGCCACCTCCTCGTCTCCATCAAACATTCACCGCTCATCCAAAAGCCTATCCGACACGCCGCTCCGCTCCAGCTGACTCTGCCTGCTCCCTTGCTGAAGAAAGCTCGTGGGTTACGCCTCACATGGCCTCCCCCTCTTTCTCTTTCCCCTTCTCGGCCCCAGAAATAGAGTGGTCGTTCTCCCGAGGCTCAACACGTAGGTGAATGTTTCATGAGCTGGCCTCGTTCCTGGACTGGACGTGTTGATAAACCTGCCCGACCACCTCATAACTTACCCCAAGAGGTCTTGCTCGAGGCCGAACAGCAGTCAGATTGTCAGCGCGAGCGCTGTCAATCTTTCCGCATGACTGCTACACACTGCCTGCTACACACTGCCTGCCTGCCCTCACCTACCTCCCTTCTGGGAAATAATCCTGTGCCTAGATCTGGTCTGGTCTGATTATCGCAAGCGCTTCTTGTGAGTATTATCGCAACGAGAGGGAGCTTGGCTAGTGCGCTGGGAGAGCAGAACCGGAGCTTTGGGAGAGGAAGTGAGTTGTGGCATAGCAGGGCTGATGAGAATATTCTTGCCCAGCTGCACAGGTTGGGCAATTTGCAATTTGTAATTTGCAATTCCGTGGAGAAGCAAGTAGGGATATGTTTGTTTTGTTTTGTTTTGTTTTGTTTTGTTGCGTGGTAGATAGTCCTAATTACAACATGCTGAAGATAGCCATACCGAATCCAACAACGGTGTTCCAATACTTACAGTAGGGTATGATCTTCTCCTCTCCCTCTCTCTCTCTCCCTCGTTCCTTTTCCTCTCCCTTGGTCAAGAAAGTGCAAATCCGGGGTTCAAGGCGGTAATTTGAAGGATGCTTTGTTTTTCGGTCAAGTGCCGAGGCAGTGATAGGTTTGCTGAGGGGGTGATGAACATGAGTGATAGCGCGGTACGGGTCGAGCCCTGATTGATGGCCGGTGCTGCTACAGTAAATACAGCCCAGTCTGGGGGTGCTGACGTGGGGGTCGGGGAAAGCGGGCGAGGAGCGAAGATGGATGATGAATTGCTGTATTAAAGTTGGAATAAAAATAAACCACCGTGGAAAGAAGGGGCAATTGGTTAGGATTTCAATCATCGTTGGCTTTTTTTGTTTTGTTTTTACCTGGGGAAAGGAGCGGAGGAGTGGCTAGGAATGCGGTTAGCTTGCTCTGCTCCATGTGTCAAGGAGCGACGGTAGTTACAGTAGATCTCGCGTCGTGCATGCATTATCGAATCGTCGTTGGAATGTGGCAATGGGCGATGGCTTTCACGATATGTCATAAAACGCACGCATTATCATTATTATGATTATTATTGGATTGTTGGAGGGGATATTTGGTTGCACGCTGACCCAAACAACGATCGATGGCGCCCATACGGGGAGAGGTTCCCGGGACCTGGGTTTGGAGGGAGAAGGGACTGTTTGCAGATGGCATTTTGCTTTAGTCACTTTGTGATGCATTTGGAAGGGGATGGGTGTATTTTTGGCATTTCTCGCATCTTTGGTATTTTGGGTATTTTGGGTATTTTGGGAGACATGGAACGGAGGCACAGGGAGGCACGAATGGGCGCGTGAGATGCTCCAACGTGTTGACTCTGCGATAGTTGCTTCTTTCTGGGAGAGGAGATGACTGTCTGCGCCGCGAAGATACAGGCGAAATGGACGAGAAATAAAACTGCTCGAGAGAAGAGACCACGAGGTCGACGGGTTTTGCGAGAGGGAAAAAGGGGAATAAGAGGAATACTACGAAGTACAGCACAGTATAACAACTCGTGGGGGGTTGAAGGCCAGCCTTCCAGAGTGGAAAAGTGCTAGTGGTGCTGGCGCCAGGGCGTTTGTGAGGCTTGATTTATGGGTTTATGTGAGCGCGAGTGACATCTTGTGCGACGGGTCTGATATATCGGGTCTGATATATCGCTGCGGTTCGCCTCCCTTTGCGGGATACCAGAGAATGCGAGCCAGTGAACCCGGGGAAGAGGTCTCGTGTTGCTCTGTGGGTTCGGAAGTACAGTACCTTTGTCATACTGTACTGTAGGAGCTCATCTATAGTATCTCATCGATTATTAGGAGAGGTCACAAGCTGTAATTTCTCCGTCAAAGTGTTACAGGCCAAACGAGTAACCCCGTGTTTTGTTTTGGATTAGGTGGCACTGCCATGTCGATAACTGTATTGAGCTCATCTCATCGCCTTTGACGAAAGGTACTACTGCATACCGCTGCTTTGTTTTCGGAATACGTAGGTAGAGAGAAGCTCAGGAGGCGCTTTTTGAAAACAGGATTATAACTCATCCTCATCCTCATCTTCCCCCTAATTCGACCAAGTGAAGTGCCGTCACCCAAACCCGAGCCTCCGGAAACAGCCTCGGGAGATCGCACTCAGGATTTTGGACGTTGAAACCTGAAAGTCGCGGTTTAAGGTTTCTGCTATCGTCGAGCTTCCCCACAGAAAGGCAGCCATATTTGTTTGCCCTTCCGCGGTAATGAAATTATTGTCATTATTACATTACATATGTATACTTTGTACCTACAGTGGGGATCCAAGACACCGTGACCCGAATGAAGCATTAGCCTTGCAACTCCATGTTTTTCGATGGCCGGAGTCTTCGTCTTCGTTTTCGTCTGGTCGGGACACTGTTTTCAGCCAGCGTCGAGGTAAACATTCTTCCGGACTGAGACATTTTGACCATGGAGGTCACGACGCACCATCTGTCCCTGGAGCGAAATGGAAGTCGGGGGGCCAAACGATGGCACGGAAACTATCACGACTCAAGATGAAGCCAAACAAAACAGCGAAGGACAGGTTGTGTTCGGTATGCTCGGTATGCTCGGTATGCTCGGTATGCTCGGTATGCTCGCTACGGACTTCAGACGGGGTCAGATTTAATTTACCGATTGACGACGAGTTGATGTTACTGTATGTACTGTAGCTGTAGCTGGTTTGGGTTGTTTTTTTTTTACTTGTACGACGTGTGGTGTTTCTGGTGTCGCCGGAGGATTTCTGCGGGATTAGTTTGGGCGTCGACGATGTCCTCTGGAGCAATGGAGGCGGAGAACTGGCCAGTCTGATGATGCTGGCAGGTTCCAAGGCTTCGGGTTGTTTGCCCTGCAAAGGGAGGGTGGGAGGTGTTCAGGTGGGCATGAGCAGCATGGGTGGGCGTGAGTGGGCGTGAGACGACCATGAAGCCAGGAAGCCAGGAAGCCATCAAGCCATCAAGCCACAAGCCATGAAGCAATTCCCAAGATTCCCCTTTTGGGCCGAGATACCCCATGCGGCCAAGCCAAAACCCAAGTGCCGGATTAGAGGCTTTCCATTTCCAACGGCTTGCTCCTTGTGGCAACACTGGTGAGCCGTGAGTCGGAGTGGGGAGAGGTGAAGGGAGATGGGTTCAGGGCTCTGAAGGATTTCTGTCTGCCTCGGACACTACGGACTCAGAAAGAAGGCTGAGGTCACCGCCAGAAACCATGGCCCAGAGGACATCAGCTGCACTCGCAAGTCCTTGAGCTCACTCACTCCCTGAGTCCCTGAAGTCACAGCCCTTCGATGATGTACTGTACTGTATGTTTGTATGTATGTATGTATGTACTACAGCAAAGCTCTCTATCTGCTGTATATATCTACAAAGGTATCTTATCCATTCCATTGGCAAGGAGCATATGGGAATTGCCTCAACAGACCAGCTTTGGGATGCTTGTGTACTGTACAATTGGGTGGTATTCGTACTCGGATACATAAATACATAACTGGCATTAATTCATTACCTGATGAAAAGAAGAAGTTTTCAAGCAACAAGATCAACCTTGCAAGATGGTTGATTGATGCTGTATGGTAATGATGAGCGCCAAGGGAGTCAGTCCCCACTTCTCTTCCCTCACCTCGGTGCCTCCCTCTTCTCTCTCTCTCTCTCTCTCGCTCTCACACTCTCTCACTCTCACACTCTCTCTCCCCTCTCTCGCCCCCTCTCTCTCCCCTCTTCCAGTCATTGATTGAAACTCGCCATCCAGCCCAGCACACATGACCATTTCTCCGCCTTCGCGACTCCATCAAGTTGGCTTCAGGTACATCGGTCGCCTGTCCATCCATCCCATTACTCTGTCTCGCTGGAACGCAGGATCCAGGCAACACTTCACTCGTCAGGCATGATCGTGGCTCTGGCTGAGAGTGCGATCAAACCCTCTGGGCCACAAACAACACCAGAATAGACATACACTGGACGTCTTTGCCTATCAATTGCTGGGGCTGGGACAGAACTGGACTTTGTATTCGCGTACAGTACAGTACAGTAGGCGCGCACTGAGGCCTCGTGATCCGATATGAATCATCATTGCATGAACGACAGGCAATACAGTAACGCAACTTTGCAAGTCCTGGCGGCCAAAAGGTTGGAACGAATTCCAAGGTTTGGGAATGAGTCCACTGCCTCATCAGTCACCTCCACTCCCAGCTGTCCAACAACAGCGTACTGTAATGGAGCATCATCAGGATTCCAGCGGGTGTTAGTGCCTCAGTGCGTCGCTCACTGGGTTCACTGCCTCATGCCTCACCGTGAGCCCGTGACCACCCGACCCCCCGTAGAAGCCCCCGTAGAAGGACTGCCATGGTACTGTACTGAACAGCCAGAGGCCAGAGGCGATGGATACCGCCGAATTGGCCTCCGGGATCCCGTCCAGACTGGACTGGACTGGACTGGTTTGTATGGGGGGGGGGGCACTGCAGTGCTCTGAAGCCGCTTGTGATAATTACCATGCAGGAGAGTCAGTCAGTAGCTGTGATTTGCCTGAGTCCTGAGTCGCGATACTTCCTGCTTGATCTACTACTCATTCCGATCAATGGCCAAACAACTTGACTCGGAGCGCAGACTTTACCTAACGAGGTCACAAAGCCAGCCAGACCCCTGGGCGCTGGGGGAGTTGACCGTGAGAAAAAGAGTGTACTATGTACTGGCCAGCAATCCTGCAGGAGAAGACTACTCCTGAGAGTGAGAATTCAAAGCGCAACCCACTCTCCTGTCTCTCTCTCCTCTCTCTCTCTCTCCTCTCTCTCTCTCCTCTCTCTCCTCTCTCCTCCCTCCCGATTTGGCCGGATCCACCGCCTGAAGTGTTCCAGCCATGTTGATGGCCCATGGCTGCCAAGGCTGTCATCGCTGACCCCCATCTTTTCGCACCCCTGGATGTGATGGCACCTCAAGGTACCCCTGCAGTCCCAGTCAGATCCCGACCCAGGCCCCTAGGCCACAATGGGAAGGAACAAACTAAGTGACGCTAAAATCAAGAAATGCATGCTAGCGTCCCCAGAAGGGCAGTATGGCCAGTCTGGCCCTTACAGGAATAGACCCACTCCAGCCATTGCCCAATACGGCTAATCCATCTGCCTAGCGCGCAACAACCCAAAATCCAAAGCATGGCCCCTGCCCCGGGGGGGGGCCCCCGCCCCCCCCCCCCCCCCAGCCCCCCCCGCCCCCCACCACCAAACCACACCACCACCCACCAAACCAGAAAAACAAACC